>JAEUCK010009174.1:0-144302 GCA_017311455.1 Otocyon megalotis megalotis
TACGGTTCAGGTTAAGTTTAGGTTTAGGATTATGGTTACGGTACGGGTTAGGTGAGGGTTAGGGTTAGGTTAGGGTTATGCTTAGGGTTACCGTACAGGTTAGTGTCAGGGTTAGGTTTAGTGTTAGGGTTAGCGTTAATTTTGCCATAGAGGTTAGGGTTAGGTTTAGGGTTAGTGTACCGGTTATGTTTAGATTTAGAGTTAAAGTTAGGGTTCGGGTTACGGTTCAGGTAACGTTTAGGGTTAGGTTTAGGGTACGGTACAGGTTAGGGTTAGGGTTAGGTTTAGGGTTAGGGTTACAGTACAGGTTAGGTTAGGGTTAGGGTTAGGATTAGGCTTTCGGTATAGGTTAGGGTTAAGTTTAGGTTTAGGGTTAGCGTTAGGATTACGGTACAGGTTAGGTTTAGGTTTAGGGTTAGGGTTAGGTTTAGGGTTAGGGTTATTTTAAAGTTTAGCTTTGGGGTTAGGGTTAGGATTAGGTTTAGGGTTAGTGTTACGGTACATTTTAGGGTTAGGGTAGTGTTAGGATTAGGGTTAGGGTGATGTTTGCCACAGAGGTTACATTTAGAGTTAGGTTTACGGTACAGGTTACGGTTAGGGTTAGGGTTTTTCAGTACAGGTTACTGTAAAGGTTAGGTTTAGGGTTAGGGTCATGGTACAGCTTAGATTTAGGGTTAGGGTTAATGTTATGGTACAGGTAAGGGTTACGGTTAGGGTTACGGTAACGGTTAGGGTTGCGGTACAGTTGTGGGTTAGGGTTACGGGTAGGGTTAGGGTTAGGGTTACGGTTCAGGGTCGGGTTAGGTTTAGTGTAAGGTTTACGGTACAAGGTTAGGGTTAGTGTTAGGGTTAGGGTTAGTGTTACGGTACAGGTTAGGGTTAGGTTTAGGGTAGGGGTTAGGGTTAGGGTTAGGTTTAGGGTTATGGTTAGGGGTAGGGTTACCATACAGGTTAGTGTCAGGGTTAGGGTTAGGGTTAGGGTTAGGGTTAGGTTTAGCGGTACAGGTTAGGGTTAGGTTTAGGGTTACGGTTACGGTACAGGTTAGCATTAGGATTAGGGTTAGGGTTAGGGTTATGATACAAGTTATGGTTACGGTTAGGTTTAGGGTTAGGGTTAGTGTATAGGTTAGGAGAAGGTTTAGGGTTAGGGTTAGGTTTAGGGTTAGGGTTTGGGGAAGGTTTATGTTACAGATTAGTGTTTGGGTTAGAGTTACGGTTACGATACAATTTAGGGTTAGGTTTACAGTTAGGATTAGGGTTACAGTACAGGTTAGGTTTAGGGTTTGTGGTAGGGTTACGGTACAGGTTAGGGTTAGGGTTAGGGTTAGGGATATGGTACAAGTTAGGGTTACGGTTAGGTTTAGGGTTATGATTACGGTATAGGTTAGCATTAGGGTTAGGGATAGGGTTAGGTTTAGGGTTATGGTACAGTTTAGGATTAGGGTTAGGTTTACGGTACAGGTTAGGGTTAGGTTTACGGTTAGGGTTAGGCGTATGGTAGAGGTTAGGGTTAGTGTTAGGGTAGGGTTAGGGTTATGGTACAGGTTAGGGTTAGGTTTACGGTTACAGTACAGGTTAGGGTTAGGTTTAGCGTTAGAGTTATGGTACAGGTTGTGTTTAGAGTTAGGGTTAGTGTTATGGTACAAGTAAGCGTTACGGTTAGGGTTAGAGTTAGGGTTAGGCTTAGGTTTACGTTACAGTTTAGGTTTAGGGTTAGGTTTAGGGTTAGGGTTAGTGTTACGGTACAGGTTAGTGTTAGGGTTAGGTTTGCCATCGACTTTAGATTTAGGTTAAGTGTTAGGGTACAGGTTAGGTTTATAGTTAGGTTTAAGGTTAGGTTTAGGGATTCGGTACAGGTTAGGGTTAGGGTTAGTGTTAGGGTTACAGTACAGGTAAGGATTAGGGATAATTTTAGCGTGATGTTTAGCGTTATGGTACAGGTTAGGTTCAGGTTTAGGGTAAGTGTTACGGTACAGGTAAAGGGTTACGGTTAGGATTAGGTTTAGGGTTACTGTTAGGGTTGCAGTACTTTTGTGGCTTAGGGTTACGGGTAGGGTTAGTGTAGGGTTAGTGTGAGGGTTACGGTACATGTTAGGGTTAGGGTTAGGGTTAGGTTTAGGTTTACGGTACAGTTTAGGGTTAAGGTTATGTTTAGGGTTAGGTTTAGGGTTACGGTACAGGTTATGTTTAGGGTTAGGTTTAGTGTTACGGTACAGGTAAGGGTTACAGTTAGGGTAGGGTTACAGTTAGGTTTATGGTTAGGGTTGCAGTACAGTTGTTGTTTAGGCTTACAGGTAGGGTTGTGTTTAGGGTAAGGGTTACGGTTCAGGTTAAGGTTAGGTTTAGGGTTATGGTTACGGTATGGGTTAGGGTGAGGGTTAGGGTTAGGGTTAGGGTTAGGGTTAGGGTTACCGTACAGGTTAGTGTCAGGGTTAGGGTTACGGTTAGGGTTAGGATTGCGGTACAGGTTAGAGTTAGGTTTAGGGTTAGGTTTAGGGTTACGATACAGGTTATGGTTAGGTTTAGGGTTAGGTTTAGGGTTATGGTACAGGTTAGGTTTAGGGTTAGGTTTAGGGTTACGGTACAGGTTAGGGTTAAGTTTAGGTTTAGGTTTAGGGTTAGAGTTACAGGACAAGCTATGGTTATGTTTAGATTTAGGGTTTGTGTTACGCTAAGGATTAGGTTACTGTAAGGATAATGGTTAGCGTTATGGTACGTATTAGCGTTAGGATTAGGGTTAGTGTTAGGGTTACGGTTACGGTGGAGGCTATGGTTAGGTTTAGGTTTAGCCTTAGGGTTAGGGTTACAGTACAGTTTCGGGTTAAGTTTAGGGTTAGGGTTAGGGTTAGGGTTACGGTAGTGTTTAGGGTTAGGGTTAGGGTTGGGTTAGGGTTACGGTTAGGGTATCGGTACAGGTTAAGTCTACGCTTAGGGTTAGGGTT
Organism: Otocyon megalotis megalotis; assembly: GCA_017311455.1. NCBI lineage: Eukaryota > Metazoa > Chordata > Mammalia > Carnivora > Canidae > Otocyon > Otocyon megalotis. The sequence goes on from JAEUCK010009174.1 coordinate 2,943, forward strand.
TGGCTTATGGTATAGGATAGCATTAAGGTTAGGGGTAGGGTTAGGTTTAGCTTTACGGTGTAGGTTATGGTTATGGTTAAGGTTACGGTACAGGTGATGGTTAGGTTTAGAAGTAGGGTTCAGGTTACAGTACAGGTTAGGGTTAAGGTTAGGGTTACTGTTAGTGTTAGGCTTAGGGTTATGGTACCGTTTAGTTTTACTGTTAGGGTTACGTTTATGTTTACAGTACAGTTTATGGTTAGGGTTAGGATTAGGGTTACGGTAAAGGTTACGGTTAGGTTTAGCGGTGGGGTTAGGGTTACAGTACAGGTTAGGTTTAAGGATAGGGTTACTGTTAGGTTTAGGGTTAGGGTTACATTACAGGTTAGGTTTAGGTTTAGTGGTAGGTTTAGGTTTACGGTACAGGTTAGTTTTAGGGTTAGGGTTAGGATTACCGTCCAGGTTAGGGTTAGGTTTAGGGGTAGGGTTAGAGTTACGGTACAGTTTAGGGTTTAGTTAAGGTTAGGGTTAGGGTTAGGGTTACGGTAGTTGTTAGGGTTAGGGTTAGGGTTGCTTTAGGGTTACGGTTAGGGTAACGGTACAGGTTAGGGTTAGGTTTTCGGTTACGGTATAGGATAGCATTAAGGTTAGGGTTAGGATTAGGTTTGGGTTACAGTACTGGTTAGGGTTAAGGTTACCATTATTGGTAGGGTTAGGGTTAGGGTTACGGTACCGGTTAGGCTTACGGTTATGGATAGGATTAAGGTTATGGTACAGGTTATGGTTAGGGTTAGGGTTGGGTTATGGTAGAGGTTAGGGTTAGGTTTAGGGTTGGGTTTTGGTTTATGGTTAGGGTAACGGTACAGGGTAGGGTTACGGTTAGGGTTAGGGTTAGGCTTACGGTATAGGATAGCATTAAGTTTACGGGTAGGGTTAGTTTAAGGGTTACGGTACAGGTTAGGGTTGGGGTTAGGGTTACAGTACAGGTTAGTGTTAGGTTTAGGGGTAGGGTTGGGGTTACGGTACAGGTTAGGGTTAGATTTAGTGGTAGGGTTAGGGTTACGGTACAGGTTAGGTTTAAGGTTAGGGTTACTGTTCGGGTTAGGTTTAGGGTTAATTACCGATTAGGTTTAGGGTTAGGGTTAGGTTTAGGGTTAGTGTTTGCGGAAGGTTTATGTTACAGATTAGTGTTTGGGTTAGAGTTACGGTTACGATACAATTTAGGGTTAGGTTTACAGTTAGGATTAGGGTTACAGTACAGGTTAGGTTTAGGGTTTGTGGTAGGGTTATGGTACAGGTTAGGGTTAGGGTTAGGGTTAGGGTTAGGGATACGGTACAAGTTAGGGTTACGGTTAGGTTTAGGGTTAGGTTTACGGTATAGGTTAGCATTAGGGTTAGGGATAGGGTTAGGTTTAGGGTTATGGTACAGTTTAGGATTAGGGTTAGGTTTACGGTACAGGTTAGGGTTAGGTTTACGGTTAGGGTTAGGCGTATGGTAGAGGTTAGGGTTAGTGTTAGGGTAGGGTTAGGGTTATGGTACAGGTTAGGGTTAGGTTTACGGTTACAGTACAGGTTAGGGTTAGGTTTAGCGTTAGAGTTATGGTACAGGTTGTGTTTAGAGTTAGGGTTAGTGTTATGGTACAAGTAAGCGTTACGGTTAGGGTTAGAGTTAGGGTTAGGCTTAGGTTTACGTTACAGTTTAGGTTTAGGGTTAGGTTTAGGGTTAGGGTTAGTGTTACGGTACAGGTTAGGGTTAGGGTTAGGTTTGCCATCGACTTTAGATTTAGGTTAAGTGTTAGGGTACAGGTTAGGTTTATAGTTAGGTTTAAGGTTAGGTTTAGGGATTCGGTACAGGTTAGGGTTAGGGTTAGTGTTAGGGTTACAGTACAGGTAAGGATTAGGGATAATTTTAGCGTGATGTTTAGCGTTATGGTACAGGTTAGGTTCAGGTTTAGGGTAAGTGTTACGGTACAGGTAAAGGGTTACGGTTAGGATTAGGTTTAGGGTTACTGTTAGGGTTGCAGTACTTTTGTGGCTTAGGGTTACGGGTAGGGTTAGTGTAGGGTTAGTGTGAGGGTTACGGTACATGTTAGGGTTAGGGTTAGGGTTAGGTTTAGGTTTACGGTACAGTTTAGGGTTAAGGTTATGTTTAGGGTTAGGTTTAGGGTTACGGTACAGGTTATGTTTAGGGTTAGGTTTAGTGTTACGGTACAGGTAAGGGTTACAGTTAGGGTAGGGTTACAGTTAGGTTTATGGTTAGGGTTGCAGTACAGTTGTTGTTTAGGCTTACAGGTAGGGTTGTGTTTAGGGTAAGGGTTACGGTTCAGGTTAAGGTTAGGTTTAGGGTTATGGTTACGGTATGGGTTAGGGTGAGGGTTAGGGTTAGGGTTAGGGTTAGGGTTAGGGTTACCGTACAGGTTAGTGTCAGGGTTAGGGTTACGGTTAGGGTTAGGATTGCGGTACAGGTTAGAGTTAGGTTTAGGGTTAGGTTTAGGGTTACGATACAGGTTATGGTTAGGTTTAGGGTTAGGTTTAGGGTTATGGTACAGGTTAGGTTTAGGGTTAGGTTTAGGGTTACGGTACAGGTTAGGGTTAAGTTTAGGTTTAGGTTTAGGGTTAGAGTTACAGGACAAGCTATGGTTATGTTTAGATTTAGGGTTTGTGTTACGCTAAGGATTAGGTTACTGTAAGGATAATGGTTAGCGTTATGGTACGTATTAGCGTTAGGATTAGGGTTAGTGTTAGGGTTACGGTTACGGTGGAGGCTATGGTTAGGTTTAGGTTTAGCCTTAGGGTTAGGGTTACAGTACAGTTTCGGGTTAAGTTTAGGGTTAGGGTTAGGGTTAGGGTTACGGTAGTGTTTAGGGTTAGGGTTAGGGTTGGGTTAGGGTTACGGTTAGGGTATCGGTACAGGTTAAGTCTACGCTTAGGGTTAGGGTTTGGCTTATGGTATAGGATAGCATTAAGGTTAGGGGTAGGGTTAGGTTTAGCTTTACGGTGTAGGTTATGGTTATGGTTAAGGTTACGGTACAGGTGATGGTTAGGTTTAGAAGTAGGGTTCAGGTTACAGTACAGGTTAGGGTTAAGGTTAGGGTTACTGTTAGTGTTAGGCTTAGGGTTATGGTACCGTTTAGTTTTACTGTTAGGGTTACGTTTATGTTTACAGTACAGTTTATGGTTAGGGTTAGGATTAGGGTTACGGTAAAGGTTACGGTTAGGTTTAGCGGTGGGGTTAGGGTTACAGTACAGGTTAGGTTTAAGGATAGGGTTACTGTTAGGTTTAGGGTTAGGGTTACATTACAGGTTAGGTTTAGGTTTAGTGGTAGGTTTAGGTTTACGGTACAGGTTAGTTTTAGGGTTAGGGTTAGGATTACCATCCAGGTTAGGGTTAGGTTTAGGGGTAGGGTTAGAATTACGGTAGAGTTTAGGGTTTAGTTAAGGTTAGGGTTAGGGTTAGGGTTACGGTAGTTGTTAGGGTTAGGGTTAGGGTTGCTTTAGGGTTACGGTTAGGGTAACGGTACAGGTTAGGGTTAGGTTTTCGGTTACGGTATAGGATAGCATTAAGGTTAGGGTTAGGATTAGGTTTGGGTTACAGTACTGGTTAGGGTTAAGGTTACCATTATTGGTAGGGTTAGGGTTAGGGTTACGGTACCGGTTAGGCTTACGGTTATGGATAGGATTAAGGTTATGGTACAGGTTATGGTTAGGGTTAGGGTTGGGTTATGGTAGAGGTTAGGGTTAGGTTTAGGGTTGGGTTTTGGTTTATGGTTAGGGTAACGGTACAGGGTAGGGTTACGGTTAGGGTTAGGGTTAGGCTTACGGTATAGGATAGCATTAAGTTTACGGGTAGGGTTAGTTTAAGGGTTACGGTACAGGTTAGGGTTGGGGTTAGGGTTACAGTACAGGTTAGTGTTAGGTTTAGGGGTAGGGTTGGGGTTACGGTACAGGTTAGGGTTAGATTTAGTGGTAGGGTTAGGGTTACGGTACAGGTTAGGTTTAAGGTTAGGGTTACTGTTCGGGTTAGGTTTAGGGTTAATTACCGATTAGGTTTAGGGTTAGGGTTACGGTACAGGTGATGGTTAGGTTTAGGGTTAGGGTTAGGGTTATGGCACAGGTTAGGTTAAGGGTTAGTTTTAGGGTTACAGTTGAGGTTAGGGATAAGTTAGGTTTAGGGTTACGGTTAGGGTTACGGTACAAGTTATGGTTACGGTTAGGTTTAGGGTTAGGGTACGGTATAGGATAGCATTAGGTTTAGGGTTAGGGTTAGGGTCAGGGTTATGGTACAGGTAAGGGTTAGGGTTAGGGTTAGGATTAGGTTTATGTTACGGTACAGGTTAGGGTTAGTTTTAGGGTTAGGGTTAGGGTTACGGTTCAGGGTAGATTTAGTTTTACGGTTAGGTTTAGTGTTACGGTACAGGTAAGTTTTATGATTAGGTTTAGGGTTAGGGTTAGGGTTAGGGTTGCCATACAGGTGTGGTTTAGGGGTACGGGTACGGTCAGGGTGAGGGTTACGGTACAGGTTAGGGTGGTGTAAGGGTTAGGGTTACGGTACAGGTTAGGGTTAAGTTGAGGTTTAGGGATAGGTTTAGGGTGAGGGTTATGGTACAGGTGGGGTTTAGGTTTTGGGTTAAGGTTAGGGTTAGGGTTAGGTTGGCCATAGAGGTTAGATTTTTAGTTAGGGTTATGGTACAGGTTACGGTTAGCGTTAGGGTTAGGGTTTCGGTACAGGTTATAGTAAAGGTTAGGTTTAGGGTTAGGGTGACGGTACATCTTAGGGTTAGGGTTAGGGTTAGGGTTAGTGTTATGGTACAGAGAAGTGTTACGTTTAGGGTTATGGTTACGGTTAGGGTTGCAGTAGAGTTGTGTGTTAGGGTTACTGGTAGGGTTAGGGTTACGGTTCAAGGTAGGGTTAGGTTTAGTGTTAGGTTTACGGTACAAGTTAGGTTTAGGGTTAGGGTTAGTGTTAGGGTTAGGGTCACAGTACAGGTTAGGGTTAGGGTTAGGGTTAGGGTTAGGTTTAGGTTTTGTTATGGTTAGGGGTAGGGTTACGTTACAGGTTAGAGTTAGGGTTAGGGTTAGGGTTACAGCACAGGTAAGGATTAGGGATAGCGTTAGGGTTATGTTTAGGGTTGCGGTACACATTAGGTTTAGGGTTATGGTAAGTGTTACGGTACAGGTAAGGGTTAGGGTTAGGGTTAGCGTTAGGGTTAGGGTTAGGGTTAGGGTTAAGTTTAGGGTTAGGGGGATCCCTGGGTGGTGCAGCGGTTTGGCGCCTGCCTTTGGCCCGGGCTGCGACCCTGAGACCCGGGATTGAATCCCACATCGGGCTGCCGGTTCATGGAGCCTGCTTCTCCCTCTGTCTTGACTCTGCCTGTCTCTTTCTCTCTGTATGACTGTCATAAATAAATATAAAAATTAAAAAAAATTAAAAAAAAGTATAGGGTCAGGGGTAGGGTAACGGTACAGGTTAGAGTTAGGGTTAGGGTTAGAGTTAGGGTTACTGTTGCGGTAGTGGTTAGGGTTAGGCTTAAGGTTGGGATTAGGTTTACCTTTAGGGATACGGTACAGTTTAGGGATACGTTTACGGGTAGGGTTAGGATTAGGTTTAGTGTTACGGTACAGGTTAGGGTTAGGTTTAGTATTAGGGTTAGGGTTAGGTTTGCCATAGAGGTTAGGGTTAGGGTTAGGGTACAGGTTAGGTTTAGAGTTAAGGTTAGGGTTATGGTTACGATTCAGGGAATAGTTAGGGTTAGTGTTAGGGTTACTGTACAGTGCAGGGTTTGGGTTAGGGATAGGTTTAGGGCTAGGGTACAATTAGGGTTAGGGTTAGTGTTAGGGTTAGGGTTAGTGTTAGTGTTAGGGTTAGTCTTAGGGTTAGGGTTACGGTACAGGTTAGTTTTAGGGTTAGGTTCAGTGTTCGGTACAGGTAAGTGTTACGAATAGGGTAGGGTTACGGTTAGGGTTACAGTTAGGGTTGCTGTACAGTTGTTGTTTAGGCTTACAGGTAGGGTTGTGTTTAGGGTAAGGGTTAGGGTTCAGGTTAAAGTTAGGTTTAGGGTTATGGTTACGGTACGGGTTAGGGTGAGGGTTAGGGTTATGGTTAGAGTTATGGTTAGGGTTACCGTACAGGTTAGTGTCAGAGTTAGGGTTAGGGTTAGGGTTGCGGTACAGGTTAGGGTTAGGGTTAGGTTAGGGTTACCACACAGTTTAGGGATAGGGTTCGGGTTAGGGTTACTGTACAGGTTACATATAGGGTAAGGATTAGGGTTACAGTTCAGGTACAGGATAGGGTTAGGGTTACGGTTAGGGTTTAGGTACAGGTTAGCATTAGGTTTAGGGTTAGTTTTAGGTTTACGGTACAGGATAGGGTTAGTGTTTTTGTCAGTGTAAGTGTTAGGGTTATGGTACAGTTTATAGTTAGGTTTAGGGTTAGGGTTAGGGTTACGGTACAGGTTAGGGTTAAGGTTAGGTTTAGGGTAGGGTTAGGGTTACGGTACAGGTTAGGTTTAGTGTTAATTTTAGGGTTACGGTACAGATTAGGGGTAGTTTTAGGGTTAGGTTTAGTGTTAGGGTTAGGGTTACGGTATAGGTTATGGTTAGGTTTAGGTTAGGGTTAGGGATACGGTACAGGTAGGGTTACGGTTAGGGTTAGGGTAAGGGTTAGGGTTACACTACCGGTTACATTTATGGTTAGGGTTAGGGTTAGGGTTACCATACACGTTAGATTTAGGTCTAGGGATAGGGTTAGGGTTAGGGTTACGGTACAGGATAGGGTTAAGGTTAGGTTTAGGGTTACGGTTAGGGTTACAGTACAGGTTAGGTTTAGGGTTAGTTTTAGGGTTACGATACAGGTTAGGTTTAGGGTTAGGTTTAGTGTTATGGTAAAGGTAAGGGTTTCAGTTAGGGTAGGGTTAGGGTTAGGGCTACGCTACAATTAGGTTTAGGTTTAGGGTTAGGGTTACCGTACAGGTTAGGGTTAGGTTTAGGGTTAGGGTTATTTTACAGGTTAGGTTTAGGGTTAGGGTTAGGGTTAGGGTTATGGTTGAGGTACAGTTTAGGGTTAGGGTTAGGGTTAGGGTTACGGTATAGGTTAGGTTTCAGGTTATGGTTACTGTTAGGGTTAGGGTTAGAGTTCGGTACCTGTTAGGTTTAGGGTTAGAGTTAGGGTTGGGGTTACCATACAGGTTAGGGTTAGGGTTATGGTTAGTGTTAGGGCTAGGTTTATGGTATAGGTTATGGTTAGGTTTAGAGTTAGGGTTAGGTTTACGGTAGAGGTTAGGGCTATTGTAGGGTTAGGGTTAGGGTTAGGTTTATGGTTAGGGTTACGGTACAGGTTAGGGTTAGGTTTAGGTTAAGATTAGGGGTACAGTACAGGTTAGGGTTACAGTTAGGGTTAGGGTTAGGGTTAGGGTTAGGTTTAGGGTTACAGTACCGGTTACGTTTAGGGTTAGGGTTAGGTTTATGGTTACCATACACGTTAGAGTTAGGGTTCGGGTTGGGGTTAGTGTTACCGTACAGGTTAGGGTTCGGGTTAGGGTTAGGGTTATTTTACACGTTAGGTTTAGAATTAGGGTTAGGGTTAGGGTTGAGGTACAGGTTAGAGTTAGGGTTAGGGTTACGGTACAGGTTAGCATTAGGTTTAGGGTTAGGGTTAGGTTTACGGTACAGGTTAGTGTTAGGGTTAGGAATAGGGTCAGGGTAAGGGTTAGGGTTACGGTACAGGTTATGGTTAGGTTTAGGGTTAGGGTTAGGGTTATTTTACAGGTTATGTTTAGGGTTAGGATTAGGGTTACGGTACAGGTTAAGTGTAAGGTTAGGTTTAGGGTGAGGGGTAGAGTTACAGTACAAGTTATGGTTATGTTTACGTTTAGGTTCAGGGTTATGGTGTAGGTTATCATAGGGTTAGGGTTAGGTTTAGGGTTACGGTACAGGTTAGGGTTAGTGTTAGTGTTAGGGTTATGGTTAGGATTACTTTACTGGTTAAGGTTGGGTTTAGGGTAGGGTTAGGGATACGGTTCATTTAGGTTTATGGTTAGGTTTATGGTTAGGGTTAGGATTACGGTACTGGTCAGATTTAGGGTTAGGTTTAGGGTTACCATACAGGTTAGAGTTAGGTTTAGTGTTAGATTTAGGGTTAGGGTTAGGGTTAGGGTTATGGCACAGGTTAGGGTAGGGTTAGTTTTAGGGTTACGGTTACCATACAGGTTAGAGTTAGTGTTAGGGTTAGGGTTAGAGGTTACGGCACAGGTTAGGGTTAGGGTTAGGGTTAAGTTTAGTGTTATTGTTAGGGTTAGGGTTAGTTTATGGTACAGTGTAGGGTTAGGGTTAGGGTTATGTTACAATTAACTTTAGGGTTAGTGTTAGGGTTAGGGTTACGGTACAGGTTAGTGTTAGGGGTAGGGTTAGGGTTACAGTATAGGTTAGGTTTAGGGTTGGGGTTAGGGTTAGGTTTTCGGTTCAGGTTCGGGTTAAGGTTAGGTTTAGGGTTAGGGTTAGGGTTACGGTACAGGTTAGGTTTAGGGTTAGGTATAGTGTTACGGTACAGGTAAGGGTTACGGTTAGGGTAGGGTTACGGTTAGGTTAGGGTGAGTGTTGAGGTACAGTTGTGGTTTAGGCTTACGGGTAAGTTTGGGTTTAGGGTAAGGGTTACGGTTCAGGTTAAGGTTAGGTTTACGGTTATGGTTACGGTACGGTTTAGAGTGAGGGTTAGGGTTAGGGTTATGGTTTGGGTTAGGGTTACCATACAGTTTAGTGACAGGGTTAGTGTTAGGGTTAGGTTAGGGTTAGTGGTACCGTACAGGTTAGGGATAGATTTAGGGTTAGGGTTACCGTAGAGGTTAGGTTTAGGGTTAGGTTTAGAGTTGAGGTACAGGTTAGGGTTAGGGTTAGGGTTAGGGTTAGGGTATGGTACAGGTTAGCATTAGGTTTAGAGTTAGTGTTAGGGTAACGGTACAGGTTAGGGTTAGGGTTAGGGTCAGGGTACGGGTTAGGGTTACGGTACAGTATATGGTTAGTTTTAGGGTTAGGGTTAGGGTTACGGTACGGGTTAGGTTTAGGGTTAGGTATAGTGTTACGGTACAGGTTATGGTTAAGGTTAGGTTTAGAGTTAGGGTTAGAGTTACGGTACATGTTATGGATATGGTTAGGGTTAGGGTTAGTGTTACAGTACAGGCTATTGTTAGGGTTAGGGTTACGGTACAGGTTAGGGTTAGTTTTAAGTTTAGGGTTATGGAACAAGTAAGGGTTACTGTTAGGTTTAGGATTAGGGTTACGTTATATGTTAGAGTTAGGGTTAGGTTCAGGGTTAGGTTGAGGGTTACGGCAAAGGTTAGGGTTAGGTTTAGCGTTATGTTTATGGTTAGGGTTACGGTACAGGTTAGGTTTAGTGTTAGGGTTAGGGTTACGATACAGTGTAGGTTTAGGTTCAGGGTTAGGGTTAGGGTTTTGATACAAGTTAGGGTTCGGGTTAGTGTTAGGGTTAGGGTTACGGGACAGGTAAGGTTTAGGGATAGGCTAGGGTTAGGGTTAGGGTTAGTGTTACGGTACAGGTTAGGGTTAGGGTTAGGCTTGCCATAGAGGCTAGGGTTAGGGTTAGGGTTAGGGTTAGGGTACAGGTTAGAGTTAGGTTTAGGGTTAGGGATTGTGTTAGAGTTACGGTACAGGGTATGTTTAGGGTTAGGGTTATTGTTACAGTACAGGTAAGTGTTACGGTTAGTGTTAGAGTTAGGGTTAGGGTTAGGCTTGCCGTACTGCTGTGGGTTGTGGTTACAGGTAGGGTTAGGTTTAGGGTTAGGGTTACGGTACAGGTTAGGGTGAGGGTTAGGGCTAGGGTTATGGAGCAGTTTAGGTTTAGGATTAGGGTTAGGGTTAAGGTTACGGTACTGGTTAGGGTTAGGGTTAGGGTTAGGTTTATGGTACAAGTTAGGGTTAGGTTTAGGTTTAGGGTTAGTGTTAGGGTTACCATACAGGTTAGGGTCAGGTTTAGGGATAGGCTTAGGTTTAAGGATAGGGTTGCGATACAGGTTAGGGTTAGGGTTAGGTTTAGGGTTAGGGTTAGGTTTACCGTACAGGTTAGAGATAGGGTTAGGGTTGCAGTACAGTTTAGGGCTAGGGTTAGGGTTAGGGTTACGGTACAGGTTAGGGTTAGGGTTAGGGTTAGGGTTACGGTACAGGTTACGGTTATGGTTTTTTTAGGGTTATGGTTATGGTACAGGTTATTGTTACTTTTAGGGTTAGTGTTAGGGTTACGGTACAGGTTAGGGTTACGGTTAAGTTTAGGGTTAGGTTTACCGTATAGGTTAGCATTAGGGTTAGAGTTAGGGTTACGTTTACGGTTACGGTACAGGATAGGGTTACGGTTAGCATTAGGTTTAGGGTTACAGTACAGGTTATGGTTAGTTTTAGGTTTAGGGTTATGGTTATATTTACGGTACCGGTTAGGTTTAGGTTTAGGGTTAGGGTTAGTTTTAAGGTTACCGTACAGGTTAGGGTTAAGTTTAGGGTTAGGGTTTGAGTTAGGGTTACCGTACAGGTTAGGGTGAGGGTAAGGTTTACGGTTATGGTTAGGGTTAGGGTTACCGTTGCAGTACAGTTTAGGGTTAGGATTATCTTTAGGGTTACCGTACAGGTTTGGGTTAGGTTTAGTGTTACCATTAGGGTTGCGGTACAGGTTAGGTTAGGGTTAGGGTTAGGGTTAGGTTTAGGGTTATGGTTACGGTACAGGTTATGATTAGGGTTAGGGTTTGGTTAGGGTACAGTTTAGGGTTAGGTTTAAGGTTACGGTTACGGTACAGGTTAGCGTTAGAATTAGGGTTATGGTACAGCTTAGGGTTAGGTTTAGGGTTAGGGTTACCGTACAGGTTAGCTTTAGGTTGAGGGTTAAAGTTAAGTTTGCGGTTCAGGTTAGGGGTAGGGTATGGTAGAGGTTAGCATTAGGGTTACGGTTAGGGTGACGGTACAGTTTAGGGTTAGGTTTAGGGTCAGGGTTGTGGTACAGGTTATGTTTAGAGTTACGGTTAGGGTTACCGTACAGGTTAGGGTTATGGTTAGAGTTATGTTTAGGGTTAGGGTTACCGTACAGGTTAGTGTCAGGCTTAGGTTTAGTGTTAGGGTTAGGGTTAGGTTTAGGGTTGCGGTAGAGGTTAGTGTTAGGGTTAAGGTTAGGGTGACCGTAAAGGTTCGGGTTAGGGTTAGGATTAGGGTTGCCATACACTTAGGGTTAGGGCTACAGTTATGGTACAGGTTAGCATTAGGGTTAGTGTTAGAGTTAGGGTTATTGTACAGGTTAGGGTTAGGGTTAGGGTTTGTGTAAGGGTTACGGTACAGGTTAGGATTAGGATTAGGGTTAGGTTTAGGGCTAGGGTTACGGTACAGATTAGGGTTAGGGTTAGGGTTAGGGTTACCGTCCAGGTTAGGGTTATGTTTAGGGTAATTGTTAGGGTTAGGTTTAGGGTTAGGGTTACCATACAGGTTAGGGTTACGGTTAGGGTTAGGGTTAGGGTTAGGGTTAGTGTTCGGGTTGGGTTGGTTTAAGGCTGCTGTACATCTTTGGGTTAGGATTAGGTTTAGGTTTACCATACAGGTTAGGGTTAGGGTTGCGTTAAAGTTTAGGGTTAGGGTTAGGGTTAGGGTTACGGTACAGGTTAGGATTAGGATTAGGGTTAGGTTGAGGGCTAGGGTTACGGTACAGATTAGGGTTAGGGTTAGGGTTAGGGTTATGATACAGGTTAGGGTTAGGTTTAGCGTTACGGTACAGATTACAGTAGGGTTAGGGTTAGGTATATGGAAGAAGTTAGGGTCACGATTAGGTTTAGGGTTAGGGTTACGATATAGGTTACCGCTAGGGTTAGGTTTAGGGTTAGGTTTAGAGTTACGTTACAGATTAGGGTTAGTCATAGTGTTAGTGTTAGGTTTATGGTTAGGGTTAGGTTTAGGGTTACCCTTAAGTTTAGTGTTAGGATAGGTTTAGGGTTACGGTACAGGGTAGTGTTAGGGTTAGGTTTAGGGTTAGGGTTTCGATACAAGTTAGGGTTAGGGTTAGTGTTAGGTTTAGGGTTACGGTACAGTTTAGTGTTAGGGTTAGTGTTAGTGTTAGTGTTAATGTTAGGGTTAGGGTTACAGTACAGGTTAGGTTTAGGGTTAGTGGTAGGTTTATGGTACAAGTTACAGGTAGGGTTAGGGCTAGGGTTTCGGTACAGGTTAGGGTTAGGGTTAGGGTTAGGGTTAGGGTTATGGTACAGGTTAGGGTTAGGATTAGGGTTAGGGATACTTTACAGTTTAGGGTTAGGGTTAGGGTAAGGATTAGTTTTAGGGTTACCATACAGGTTAGGGTCAGGGTTAGGGTTAGGATTAGGGTTAGGGTTAGGGTTACGGTACAGGTTAGCATTAGGGGTAGGGTTAGGGTTATGGTACAGCTTAGGGTTAGCGTTAGGGTTAGGGTTACGGTACAGGTTAGGGTTAGTGTTAGGGTTACGGTACAGGTTACTGTTAGGTTTAGGGTTAATGTTAGGGTTACGGTTCAAGTTAGGGATACGGTTAGGTTTAGGTTTAGGGTTACGGTATAGGTTAGCGTTAGGGAAAAGGTTAGTGTTAGGGTTATGGTTACAGTACCGGTTAGTGTTAGGGTTTGGGTTAGGGTTAGGGTTAGGGTTACAGTACAGGTTAGGGTTAGTGTTAGGATTACATTACAGTTTAGTGTTAGTGTTAGTGTTAGGGTTAGTGTTAGGGTTATGGTATCGTTTACGTTTAGGGTTAGGGTTACCATACAGATTAGGGTAAGGGTTAGGGTTAGGGTTAAGGTTACCTTACAAGTTAGGGTCAGGGTTAGTGTTAGGGTTAGGGTTAGATATATGGTACAGGTTAGGGTTAGGGTTACGTTACAATTTAGGGTTATGGTTAGGTTTAGGGTTAGGTTTAAGGTATAGGTTAGCGTTAGGGTTAAGGTTAGGATTAGGTTTAGAGTTACTCTACAGTTTAGGTAAAGGGTTAGGGTTAGAGTTAGGGTAAGGCTTAGGTTTTGGGTTAGGGTTAGGTTAGCGTAGAGGTTATGGTAAGGTTTAGGGTTAGGATTAGGTTTACGGTACAGTTTAGTGTTAGGGTTAGGGTTACGGTTACCGTACAGGCAGGTTTTGGGTTAGGGTTGGATTTAGGGTTAGTGTTAGGGTTAGTGTTAGGGTTGCGGTACAGGTTAGGGTTAGGTTTAGAATTAGGGTTACCTTAGAGGTTAGGGTTAGGGTTATGTTTGCAGTACAGGTTAGGGTTAGGGTTAGGGTTGCGGTTACGGTACAGGATAGCATTAGGGTTAGGGTTAGGGTTACGGTACAGGTTAGGGTTAGGGTTAGGTTTAGTGTTATGGTTAGGGTTACGGTACAGGTTATGGTTAGGTTTAGGGTTAGGGTTAGGGTTATGGTACAGGTTAGTGTATTGTTAGGTTTAGGTTTACGGTACAGGTTTGTGTGAAGGATAGTTTTAGGTTTAGGATTACGGTACAAGTTAGGGTAACGGTTAGGCTTAGGGTTTGGTTACAGTATAGGTAAACGTTCGGGTTAGGGTTAAGTTTAGTGTTACGGTACAGGTTAGGGTTAGGGTTAAGGTTAGGGTTAGGGTTACCGTACAGGTTAGATTTAGGGTTAGGGGTAGGGTTAGTTTTAAGTTACAGGTTAGGGTTAGGGTTAGTGTTAGGTTTAGGGTTACCGTACACGTTAGGTTTAGGGTTTGGGTTAGGTTTAGGGTTAGGTTTACCATACAGGTTAGGGTCAGGTTTAGGGTAGGGTTAGGGTTAGGGTTAGGGTTAGTGTTAGTGTTAGGGTAAGGGTTAGTGTTGCCACACAGGTGTGGCTTAGGTTTACGTGTAGAGTTATGGTACAGGTTAAGGAGAGGGTTAGGCTTAGGGTTACGGTACAGGTTAGGCTTAGGGTTAGATTTAGGGTTAGTGTTAGTGTTAGTGTTATGGTTAGGGTTAGGGTTAGCTTTAGGGATAGGTTTATGGGACAGGTTAGGTTTAGAGTTAGGGTTCGGGTTAGGATTAGGTTTACGGTACAGGTTATGGTTTGTTTTAGGGTTAGGGTTAGGTTTACGGTACAGGTTAGGTTTAGGATTAGAGTTACGGTACAGGTTATGGTTAGGGTTAGGGTTACGGTACAGGTTACAGTTAGGTTTAGCGGTAATGTTAGGGTTATGGTACAGGTTATTGTTTGGGTTAGGTTCAGGGTTACCTCACAGGTTAAGGTTAGGGTTACGGTTAGGGTGAGGGTTAGGGATACCATACAGGTTAGGGTCAAAGTTAGGGTTAGTGTTAGGTTTAGGGTTAAGGGTGCGGTACAGCTTAGGGTTAGCGTTAGGTTTAAAGTACCGTACAGGTTAGGGCTAGGGGTAGGGTTAGGGTTAGGGTTAGCTTTGCGGTACAGGTTAGGGTTACGGTTAGGGTTAGGTTTAGGTTTAGGATTACAGTACAGGTTATGTTTAGTTTTAGGGTTAGTGTTAGGGGTACGGTACTGGTTAGGGTTAGGGTTAGTGTTAGGGTTACGGTACAGGCAGGGTTAGGGTTGGGTTATGGTTAGGGTTAGGGTTACAGAACTAGTTAGGGTTACAATTAGGTTTAGGGTAAGTGTTACTGTATAGGTTAGCGTTAGGGTTAGGGGTAGGGTTAGGTTTAGGGTTACGGTACAGTATAGGGGTAGTGTTATTGTTAGGGTTACGGTACAGGTTATAGCTAGGGTGAGGGTTACGGTATCGGTACTGGTTATGGTTAGGATGAGTATTAAGGTTACGGTACAGGTTACGGTTAAGTTTCGGGTTAGGGTTATGGTTTGTACAGGTTAGGGTAAGGGTTAGTGTTAGGGTTATGGTACAGGTTAGGGTTAGGGTTACAGTAAAGGTTAGGGTTAGGAATATGGTTAGGGTTAGGGTTACGGTACAGGTTAGCATTAGGGTTACGGTTAGGGTTACAGTACAGCTTAGGGTTAGGGTTAGGGTTAGCGTTACGGTACAGGTTAGGGTTACAGTAGAGGTTAGGGTTAGGTTTAGGGTTAGGGTTAGGGTTAGGGTTAGTGTTACGGTACAGGTTAGTATTACGGTTATGTTTAGGGTTAGGGTTAGGGTACAGGTTAGGTTTAGAGCTAGGGTTAGCGTTAGGGTTAGGGTTACGGTACAGTTAGCGTTAGGGTTAGGTTTAGGGTTAGGTTTACGATACAAGTTAGGGTTAAGATTAGTTAAGGTTAGGGTTACGATACAGGTTAGTGTTAGGGTTAGGGTTAGGGTTAGGGTAAGAGTTAGGGTTAATGTTAGGGGTAGGGTTATAGTACAGTTTAGGGATAGGTTTAGGGTTAGGGTTTCTGTACAGGTTAGGTTTAGGGTCAGGATTAGTGTTACGGGACATGTAAGGTTTACCTTTAGGGTTAGGGTTCGGGATGCCATAAAGGTGTGGGTTAGTGTGATTGGTAGTGTTAGGGTTAGGGTTAGGGTTAAGGTACAGGTTAAGGTGAGGGTTAGGGTTAGGGGTACGGTACAGATTAGCGTTAGTGTTATAGTTAGGATTAGGGTTAGGGTTACGGTACAGGTTAGTATTTGGGTTTTTTTAGGGTTATGGTTATGGTACAGGTTTTGGTTAGTTTAGGGTTAGGGTTAGGGTTCATTTGAGTTAGGAGTTATAGTTGGGTTTAGGGTTATAGTTACGGTATAGTTAGTATTAGAGATTAGAAGTTAGTATTACGTTTTTTAAAATTACGGCTACAGTTTAAGACCTACAGATTAGGGTTAGGGTTGGGAGTTACAGTACAGGTTAGGAATTCAAGTTTAGAGGTAGTATTGAGAATTTACTATACAGGTTAGTATTGAGTTGGAGTTTAAGGTTATGGTTGGGGTTACAGTACAGTTAGCTTTAGGGTTGGGGTTGGAGTTGGTTTAGGGTTACTGTACAGGTTAGGGTTAGGTTTAGGGTTAGGGTTTGAGTTAGGGTTACCATACAGGTTAGGGTCAGGGTAAGGGTTAGGGTTAGGGTTAGGGTTAGGGTTACTGTACAGGTTAGGGTTTGTGTTTTTTTAGGGTTATGGTTATGGTACAGGTTTTGGTTAGTTTTAGGTTTAGGGTTAGGGTTACGGTAGAGGTTAGGGTTACGGTTAGGTTTGGGTTTAGGGTTACAGTATTGGTTAGCATTAGGGTTAGTGTTAGGGTTACGTTTACGGTTACGGTACAGGTTAGAGTTACAGTTAGGGTTAGGGTTATGGTTACGGTACAGGTTAGGGTTAGGTTTAGGGGTAGTGTTAGGGCTAGGGTACAGGTTAGGGTTAGGGTTAGGTTTAGGGTTACGGTTAGGGTTACGGTACCGGTTAGGTTTAGGGTTAGGATTAGGGTTAGGTTTAGGGTTACCGTACAGGTTGGGTTAGGTTTAGGGTTAGGGTTTGAGTTAGGGTTACCGTACAGATTAGGGTCAGGGTAAGGGTTAAGGTTAGGGTTACGGTTAGGGTTAGGGTTATGGTTACGGTACAGGTTAGGCTTAGGTTTAGGGGTAGTGTTAGGGTTACAGTACAGGTTAGGTTAGGGTTAGGTTTAGGGTTACATTTAGGGTTACGGTACTGGTTAGGTTTAGGGTTACGTTAGGGTTAGGTTTAGGGTTACCGTACAGGTTAGGGTTAGGTTTAGGGTTAGGGTTTGAATTAGGGTTACCGTACAGGTAGGGTCAGGGTAACGGTTAGGTTTACGGTTAGGGTTACCTTTGTGGTACAGCTTAGGGTTAGAATTATGTTTAGGGTTACCGTACAGGATAGGGTTAAGTTTAGGTTTAAGGTTACTGTACAGGTTATGATTAGTGTTAGGGCTAGGTTTACTGTACAGGTTAGGGTTAGGGTTAGGGTTAGGGTTACGGTACAGGTTCGGTTAGGGTTAGGGTTAGGGTTAGTTTTATGGAACAAGTTAGGTTTACAGTTAGGTTTAGTTTTAGGGTTACAGTATAGGTTAGCGTTAGGGTAGGGTTAGGGTTAGGTTTAGGTTTATGGTATAGGTTAGGTTTAGGGTTAGTGTTGAGGTTAGGGTTAGGGTTACAGTACAGGTTAGGTTTAGGTTTAGTGGTAGTGTTACGGTACATGTTAGGGTTAGGATAGGGTTTCGGTGCAGGTTAGTGTTAGGGTTAGGGTCAGGTTTACGCTACAGTTTAGGGTTAGGGTAAGGGTTATGGTACAGGTTAGGGTTAGGTTTAGGGTTAGGGTTAGTGTTAGGGTTACCGTACAGGTTAGTTCAGGTTTAGGGATAGACTTAGGTTTACGGATAGGGTTGCGATACAGGTTAGGGTTAGGGTTAGGGTTACCGTCATGTTAGGGTTAGGTTTCGGATGCAGTACAGTTTACGGTTAGGGTTAGGGTTAGGGTTAGGTTACGGTACAGGTTAGGGTTAGGGTTAGGGTTAGGGGTACGGTACAGGTTAAGGCTATGGTTTTTTTGGGTTATGGTTATGGTACTGGTTATGGTTACTTTTAGGTTTAGGGTTAGGTTTACAGTACAGGTTACGGTTATGGTTATGTTTAGGGTTAGGGTAACGGTATAGGTCAGCGTTAGGGTTAGAGTTAGGGTTACGTTTACGGTTATGGTACAGGTTAGGGTTACGGTTAGGGTTAGGGTTACTTTACAGGTTAGGGTTCGGTTTAGGGGTAGTGTTAGTGTTACGGTACAGGTTAGGGTTAGGGTTAGGTTTAGGGTTATGGTTAGGGTTACGGTACCGGTTAAGTTTAGGGTTAGGGTTAGGGTTAGGTTTACGGTTACCTTACAGGTTAGGGTTAAGTTTAGGGTTATGGTTTGTGTTAGGGTTACCATACAGGTTAGGGTCAGGGTAAGGGTTAGGGTTAGGGTTAGGGCTAGGTTTACCGTTGCAGTACATCTTAGGGTTAGGATTATGTTCAGGGTTACCGTACAGGTTTGGGTTAGGTTTAGTGTTACCGTTAGGTTTGTGGTACAGGTTAGGTTAGGGTTAGGGTTAGGGTTACGTAACAGGTTATTATTAGGTTTAGGGTTAGGGTTACTGTACAGTTTAGGGTTAGGGTTAAAGTTAGGGTTACGGTACAGGTTAGGGTTAGGATTAGGGTTATGGTACAGTTTAGGGTTAGGGTTATTGTTAGGGTTAGGGTTACGGTAGAAGTTAGTGTTAGGGTTAGTGTTAGGGTTAGTGATAGGTTTACAGTACAGGTTCGGTTTAGGGTTAGTGGTAGTGTTACGATACCGGTTAGGGTTAGGTTTAGGGTTAGGGTTTCAGTACAGTTTAGGTTAGGGTTAGGGTCAGGTTTATGGTATAGGTTAGGGTGGGGTTAGGGTTAGGATTACGGTACAGGTTAGGGTTAGGGTTAGGGTTAGCCTTAGGGTAAGGGTTACGGTACAAGTAAAGGTTAGGGTTGTGGTTAGTGTTAGTGTTAGGGTACCGTTCAGTTTAGGTTCAGTGTTAGGGTTAGGTTTAGGGTTACGGTACAGGTTATGGTTATTTTTAGGGTTAGGGTTAGGTTACGGTACAGGTTAGGGTTAGGGTTATGGATAGGGTTAGGGTTAGGGTTAGGGTCACCGTACCGGATAGGTTTAGGTTTATGTTTAGGGTTAGAGTTACCCTACAGGTTATGGTTAGGTTACGGTTAGGATTAGGGTTAGGGTTAGTTTTAGGGTTAGGGTTACCCTACATGTTAGGTTCAGGGTTAGGGTTTGGGTTAAGGTTAGGGTTAGGGTTGCGGTACAGTTTAGGTTTAGGGTTTGGTTTAGGGTTAGGTTTAGTGTTAGGGTTAGGTTTTGGTTTGCCATAGAGTATATGGTTATGGTTAGGGTTATGATACAGTGTAGGGTTAGGAGTAGGTTTAGGGTTAGGTTTAAAATACAGGTTAGGCTTAGGGTTAGTATTAGGGTTAGGGTTATGGTACACGTTAGTGTTAGGGTTAGGGTTAGGGTAAGGTTTAGGGTTTGGGATATGGTACCGGTTAGGTTTAGGGTTAGGGGTAGGGTTATGTTATAGTTTATGGTTAGGTTTAGGGTTAGGGTTACTGTACAAGTTGGGATTAGTAGTAGGGTTATTGTTACGGGACAGGTAAGGTTTACGGTAAGGGTTAGGATTAGGGTTAGTGTTAGTGTTGCCGTAAAGCTGTGGCTTATTGTTACTGGTAGGGTTAGGGTTAGGGTTAGGCTTACAGTACAGGTTAGGGTGAGGGTTAGGGTTAGGTTTAGGGTTAGGGTTATGGTACATGTTAGTTTTAGGGTTGGGGGTAGTGTTAGGGTTAGGGTTAGTGTTAAGGTACAGGTTAGGGTAGGGTTAGTTTTAGTGTTGGGGGTAGTGTTAGGGTTAGGGTTAGTGTTAAGGTACAGGTTAGGGTTAGGGTTAGTTTTAGTGTTAGGTTTATGGTACAGGTTAGGGTTAGGATTAGGGTTAGTGTTAGGCTTAGGGTTGCGGGACAGGTTAGGATTAAGGTTAGTGTTACAGTACAGGTTAGGGTTAGGTTTAGAGTTAGGGTTATGGTACTGTTTAGGTTTAGGGTTAGGTTTAGGGTTAGGTTTACCATACAGGTTAGGGTTATATTTCGGGTTAGGGTTAGGGTTAGGTTTAGAGTTACCGTACAGTTTAGGGTTAGAGTTAGGGTTAGGGTTAGGGTTACAGTTACGGTACCGGTATTGGTTAGGTTTAGGTTTAGGGTTAGGGTTACGGTACAGGTTAGGGATAGGGTTAGGGTTAGGTTTAGGGTTACGGTAGAGGTTAGGGCTACGGTAAGGTTTAGTCTTATCGTTACGTTTATAGTATAGGTTAGGGTTAGGTTTAGGTTTATGGTTAGGGTTACGGTACAGGTTAGGTTTAGGGTTAGGGTTAGGGTTAGGGTTAAGTTTAGGGTTTGGGTTAACGTACAGGTTAGTGTTAGGGTTAGGGTTATGGTTACCATAAAGGTTAGGGTCACGGTTATGGTTAGGATTAGGGTTAGGGTTGCGGTGCAGGTTAGGGTTAGGGTTAGGGTTAGGGTTAGTTTTAGGGTTAGGGTTAGGTTTGCCATAGAGTTTAGTGTTATGGTTAGGGTTAGGGTACAGTATAGGTTTAGAGCTAGGGGTAGGGTTAGGTTTAGGGTACGGTACAGTGTACGGTTAGGGTTCGGTTTAGGGTTAACTTTATGATACAATTTAGGTTTAGGGTTAGTGGTAGGGTTAGTTTTACGGTACAGGTTAGTGTTAGTGTTATTTTTAGGGTTAGGGTTAGGGTTACAGTACAGGTTAGGGTTAGGGTTAGGGTACAGGTTAGGTTTAAGCTTACTGTAAGGGTTAGGATTAGGGTTACGATACGAGTTAGAGTTATGTTTAGGTTTAGGGTTAGGGTTAATTTATAGGTTAGCGTTATGGTTAGGGTTAGGTTTAGGGTTACGTTACAGGTTAGCTTTAGGGTTAGGTTTAGTGTAAGGGTTAGGTTTAGGGTTAGGGTTAGTGTTACGGTACATGTGAGGATTACAGTTATGTTTAGGGTTAGGGTTAGGGTACAGGTTAGGTTTAGAGCTAGGGTTAGGGTTAGGGTGAGGGTTACGGTACATCGTAGCGTTAGGGTTAGGTTTAGGGTTAGGTTTACGATACAATTTGGGTTAAGATTAGTGCAAGGTTAGGGTTACCATACAGGTTAGTGTTAGTGTTAGGGTTAGGGTTAGGGTAAGAGTTAGGGTTAATGTTAGGGGTAGGGTTATAGTACAGTTTAGGGATAGGTTTAGGGTTAGGGTTTCTGTACAGGTTAGGTTTAGGGTCAGGATTAGTGTTATGGGACATGTAAGGTTTACCTTTAGGGTTAGGCTTCGGGATGCCATAAAGGTGTGGGTTAGTGTGATTGGTAGTGTTAGGGTTAGGGTTAGGGTTAAGGTACAGGTTAAGGTGAGGGTTAGGGTTAGGGGTACGGTACAGATTAGCGTTAGTGTTATAGTTAGGATTAGGGTTAGGGTTACGGTACAGGTTAGTATTTGGGTTTTTTTAGGGTTATGGTTATGGTACAGGTTTTGGTTAGTTTTAGGGTTAGGGTTAGGTTTACGGTACAGGTTAGGGTTACGGTTAGGTTTAGGGTTATGGTTACGGTATAGGTTAGTGTTAGGATTAGAGTTAGTGTTACGTTTACGGTTACGGTACAGTTTAGAGTTACAGTTAGGGTTAGGGTTAGGGTTACGGTACAGGTTAGGGTTAGGTTTAGGGGTAGTGTTAGGGTTACTGTACAGTTTAGGGTTAGGGTTAGGTTTAGGGTTACGGTTAGGGTTACGGTACCGGTTAGCTTTAGGGTAGGGTTAGGGTTAGGTTTAGGGTTACCGTACAGGTTAGGGTTAGGTTTAGGGTTAGGGTTTGAGTTAGGGTTACCGTACATTTTAGGTTCAGGGTAAGGGTTAGGGTTAGGGTTACTGTACAGGTTAGGGTTTGTGTTTTTTAGGGTTAAGGTTATGGTACAGGTTTTGGTTAGTTTTAGGGTTACGGTTGGGGTTACAGTACAGGTTAGGGTTACGGTTAGGTTAGGGTTAGGGTTACGGTATAGGTTAGCATTACGGTTAGAGTTAGGGTTATGTTTACGGTTACGGCATAGGTTAGAGTTATGGTTATGGTTAGGGTTAGGGTTAGGGTTACGGTACAGGTTAGGGTTAGGTTTAGGGGTAGTGTTAGTGTTAGGGTACAGGATAGGTTTAGGGTTAGGTTTAGGGTTACGGTTAGGGTTACGGTACCGGTTAGGTTTAGGGTTAGGGTTAGGGTTAGGTTTAGGGTTACCGTACAGGTTAGGGTTAGGTTTAGGGTTAGGGTTTGAGTTAGGGTTACCGTACAGGTTAGGGTCAGGGTAACGGTTAGGTTTAGGGTTGGGGTTATGGTTACCTTTGCGGTACAGCTTAGGGTTAGAATTATGTTTAGGGTTACCGTACAGGTTAGGGTTAGGTTTAGTGTTAATGTTACAGTACAGGTTATCATTAGGGATAGGGCTAGGTTTACGGTACAGGTTAGGGTTAGGGTTAGGATTAGGGTTACGGTAGATGTTCGGTTAGGGTTAGGGTTAGGGTTAGGGTTAGGGTTATGGAACAAGTTAGGGTTACTGTTAGGTTTAGTTTTAGGGTTATAGTATAGGTTAGCGTTAGGGTTAGGGTCACGGTTAAGTTTAGGTTTATGGTACAGGTTAGGTTTAGGGTTAGTGTTGAGGTTATGGTTAGGGTTACAGTACAGGTTAGGTTTAGGTTTAGTGGTAGTGTTACGGTACATGTTAGGGTTAGGTTTAGGGTTTCGGTGCAGGTTAGGGTTAGGGTTAGGGTCAGGTTTACGCTACAGTTTAGGGTTAGTGTAAGGGTTACGGTACAGTTTAGGGTTAGGTTAGGGTTAGGGTTAGGGTTATGGTACAAGTTAAGGTTAGGTTTAGGTTTATGGTTAGTGTTAGGGTTACCGTAAGGTTAGTTCAGGTTAGGGATAGGCTTAGGTTTAGGGATAGGGTTGCGATACAGGTTAGGTTTAGGGTTAGGGTTACCGTACAGGTTAGGGTTAGGTTTAGGGTTAGGGTTAGGGTTAGGGTATAGTTTAGGTTTAAGTTTATGGTTAGGGTTAGTGTTAGAGTTACGGTACAAGTAAGTGTTACGGTTAGGATAAGGTTATGGTTACGGTATAGGTTAGCGTTATGGTTAGGGATAGGGTTAGGTTTAGGGTTACGGTACAGGTTAGGGTTAGGTTTACGTGAGGGTTAGGGTTAGGGTTAGGGTTACGGTACACATTACGGTTAGGGTTAGGGTTAGGGTTACAGTACACTTTAGGGTAAAGTTTAGGGTTAGGTTGAGGGTCACAGTACAAGTTAGGGTTACGGTTAGCTTTACGGTTAGCGTTTCGGTACAGCTTAGCATTAGGGTAAGGGTTAGGTTTACGGTTATGTTACAGGTTAGTTTTAGGGTTAGGGTTAGGTTAAGTTTTAGGGATAGGTTTATGATTACGGTACAGGTTAGGGTTAGGTTTAGGGGTAATGTTATGGTTACGGTACAGGTTATTGTTAGGGTTAGTTTTAGGGTTAAGTTACAGGTTAGGGTTAGGGTTACGGTTAGGTGAGGGTTAGGGATTCCGTACAGGTTAGGGTCAGGATTAGGGTTAGTGTTAGGTTTAGGGTTAAGGGTGTGGTACAACTTAGGGTTAGGGTTAGGTTTAGGGTTACCGTACAGGTTAGGGTTAGGGCTAGTGTTAAGGTTACGGTTAGCGTTGAGGTACATGTTAGGGTTACGGTTAGGGTTAGGTTTAGGGTTAGGATTACGGTACAGGTTATGTTTAGGTTTAGGGTTAGTGTTAGCGTTACGGTACAGGTTAGGGTTAGGGTAAGGGTTACGGTACAGGTTAGGGTTAGGGTTAGAGTTATGGTACAAGTTAGGGTTAGGTTTAGGTTTAGGGTTAGTGTTAGGGTAACCGTACAGGTTAGGGTCAGGTTTAGGGATAGGCTTAGGTTTAGGGATAGGGTTGCGAAACAGGTTAGGGTTTGTGTTATGGTTAGGGATACCGTACAGGTTAGGGTTATGGTTAGGGTTTCAGTACAGGTTACGGTTAGGGTTAGGGTTAGGTTTAGGGAAGGCTTAGGGTTAGGGTTACGGTACAGGTTAGCGTTACTTTTAGGGTTAGGGTTAGGGCTACGGTACAGGTTAGGGTTACGGTTAGGTTTAGGGTTAGGGTTACGGTATAGGTTAGCATTAGGGTTAGAGTTAGGGTTATGTTTACGGTTACGGTACAGGTTAGGGTTACGTTTAGGGTAGGGTTAGGTTTAGGGTTACGGTACAGGTTAGGGTTACGGTTAGGGTTACAGTCCCGGTTAGGTTTAGGGTTAGGTTTAGGGTTAGGTTTAGGGTGTCCGTACAGGTTAGGGTTGAGTTTAGGGTTAGGGTTTGAGTTAGGGTTACCGTACAGGTTATGGTAAGGGTAAGGGTTACGGTTAGGGTTAGGGTTAGGTTTACCGTTGCAGTACATTTTAGAGTTAGGTTTATCTTTAGGGTTACCGTACAGGTTTGGGTTAGGTTTATTGTTACCCTTAGGGTAGCGATACAGGTTAGGTTATGGTTAGGGTTAGTGTTAGGGTTAGGGTTAGGTTTACGTTACTGCTTATGATTAGGGCTAGGGTTAGGGTTATGGTACAGTTTAGGGTTAGGTTAAAGGTTAGGGTTACGGCACAGGTTAGGGTTAGGATTAGGGTTATGGTACAGCTTAGGGTTAGGGTTAGGGTTAGGTTTATGGTACAGGTTAGCGTTAGGGTTATAGTTAGGGTTAGGGTTAAGATTAGTTTGAGGATTACAGTACAGGTTAGGTTTGGGGTTTGGTTTAGGGTTACGGTTAGGGTTAGGGTTAGGGTTAATGTACAGTTAGATTTAGGGTTAGGGTTAGTGTTACGGTACAGTTTAGGTTTAGCGTTAAGTTTAGTGTTAAGTTTATGGTACAGGTTAGGTTTAGGTTTAGTGTTAGGATTAGGATTACGGTACAGTTTAGGGTTAGGGTTAGGGATAGGTTGAGGTTTACGGTACAGGTAGGGTTAGGGTTAGGGCTATAGCACAGGTTAGAGTTAGGGTTAGGGTTAGGGTTAGTGTATGGTACCGTTTAGGTTTAGGGTTAGGGGTAGTGTTAGGGTTTGGGTTAGTGTTACAGTACAGGTTAGGGTTAGGGTTAGGTTTAGTGTTAGGTTTATGGTACAGGTTAGGGTTAGGCTTAGGATTAGTGTTACTGTTAGGGTTACGATATAGGTTAGGGTTAGGGTTACAGTACCGGTTAGGGTTAGGGTTAGGTATAGGGTTAGTGTTGTGGTACCATTTAGGTTTATGGTTAGGTTTAGTGTTAGGGTTACCGTACAGTTTAAAGGTTAAGTTTAGGGTTAGGGTTGCCGTACAGGTCAGGATTAGTGTTAGGGTTAATGTTAGGATAAGGGTTAGCGTTAGGGTTACGGTACTGGTTAGGGTTAGGGATAGGTTTATGGTACTGTTTAGGGTTATGTTTAGGGTTAGGTTTACTGTACAGGTTAGGTTTAGGGTTAGGGTTAGTGTTATGGGACAGGTAAGGTTTCCGGTTAGGGTTAAGTTTAGGGTTGCCATAAAGGCGTGGGTGAGTGTGATTGGTAGTGTTAGGGTTAGGGTTAGGGTTAAGGTACAGGTTAGGGTAAGGTTTGGGGTTAGGGTTGCGGTACACGTTAGCGTTAGTGTTATATTTAGGGTTAGGGTTAGGGTTAGGTTGAGGGTTACGGTACAGGTAAGGTTTAGGGTCAGGGTTAGTGTTACGGGACAGGTAAGGTTTACGGTTAGGGTTCGGGTTAGGGTTGCCGTACAGTGTGGGTTAGTGTTACTCGTAGTGTTAGGGTTAGGGTTAGGGTTACGGTACAGTTTAGGGTGAGGGTTAGGGATAGGTTTATGGTACAGGTTAGCGTTAGGGTTATAGTTAGTGTTAGGTTTAGGGTTAGGTTGAGGATTATGGTACAGGTTAGGGTTAGGGTTAGGTTTAGTGTTAGGTTTATGTTACAAGTTAGGGTTAGTGTTAGGGTTAGGGTTACGGTATAGGTTGGGATATGTAGGGTTAGGGTTACGGTACAGGTTAGGGTTAGGGTTAGGGTTACAGTACAGGTTAGGATTAGGGTTAGGGTTTGAGTAGGGTTAGGGTTATGGTACAATTTAGGTTTAGGGTTAGGTTAAGTGTTAGGGTTACCGTAGAGTTTAGGGTTAGGGTTAGTGTTAGGGTTAGGGTTAGGGTAAGGGTTAGCGTTAGGGTTACAGTACATGTTAGGTTTAGGGTTAGGGGTAGGGTTATGGTACAGTTTAGGGTTAGGTTTAGGGTTACGTGATAGGTAAGGTTTACGGTTAGGGTTGGTGTTAGGATTAAGGTTGCCGTACAGTTGTGGGTTAGTGTTACTGGTAGGGTTAGGGTTAGGTTTAGTGTTACGGTACAGGTTAGGGTGAGGGTTAGTGTTATGTTTACGGTATAGTTTAGCGTTAGGGTTAGGGTTAGAGTTAGGGTTAGGGTTACGGTACAGGTTTGTGTTATGGTTACGGTTACAGTAGAGGTTAGGGTTAGGGTTAGGGTTAGGTTAAGTGTTAGGGTTACCGGACAGTTTACGCTTAGGGTTAGGGTTAGGGTTAGGCTTACGGTACAGGTTAGGTTTAGGGTTAAGTTTTGGGTTAGGGTGAGTGTTAGTGTTATGGTACAGGTTAGGGTTAGGGTTAATGTCAGTGTTAGTGTTAGGTTTGCCATAGAGGTTAAGGTTAGGGTTCGGGTAGGGTACAGTTTATTTTTAGAGTTAGCGTTAAGTTTAATGTTAGGGTTACAGTACAGGTTAGGGTTAGCGTTAGGGTTACTGTTAGGGTTATGGTACAAGGTATGGCTAGGTTTAGAGTTAGGTTTAGGGTTATGATACAAGTCAGGGTTAGGGTTGGTGTTAGGTTAGGATTAGGGTTAGAGTTAGGGTTATGGTATAGGTTACGTTTAGGTTTATGGGTAGGGTAACGGTGAGGTTATGGTTAGGGTTAAGTTTACGGTATAGGTTAGGGTTAGGGTTCGTGTTATGGTACAGTTTAGCATTTGGGTTAGGGTTAGGGTTAGGGTTAGGGTACAGGTTAGGGTTAGGTTAGGGTTATGGTTATGGTACAGGTTATGGTTAGTTTAGGGTTAGGGTTAGGTTTATGGTACTGGCTAGGGTTAGGTTTAGGGTTAGGGTTAGGGTTAGGAATATGGTTCAAGTTAGGGTTAAGGTTAGGTTGTGGGTTACGGTTACGGTATAGGTTAGTGTTAGGGTTAGAGTTAGCGTTAGGTTTAGGGTTACGGTACAGGTTAGGGTTACGATGAGGTTAGGTGTAGTGTTAGGGTTATGGTACAGGTTAGTGTTAGGGTTAGGGTTATGGTTACAGTACCGGTTAGGCTTAGGGTTATAGTTAGGGTTACCGTACAGGTTAGTGTCAGGGTAGGGACTAGGGTTAGTGTTATGGTTAGGGTTATGGTTGCGGTAAACCTTAGGGTTAGGGTTAGGGTTAGGATAAGTGTTACAGTACAGGTTAGGGTTAGGGTTAAGGTTGGGTTTAGGATGAGGGTTATGGTACAGCGTACGGTTTCGGTTAGGGTTAGGGTTAGGGTTAGTGTTTCTATACATGTTAGGGTTAGTGTTAGTGTGTAGGGTTACGGTACAAGTTAGTGTTAGGGTTAGGGTTAGGGATAGGTTACAGTACAGTTTCGGTTTAGAGATACTGGTAGGCTTACGGTACAGGTTAGGTTTAGGTTTAGGGTTAGGGTTACAGTATAGGTTAGAGTTAGGGTCAGGGTTAGGGTTAGGGTTAGGCTTTGGGTTAGGGTTAGTGTTAGGTTTAGGGTTGCAGTGCAGCTTAGGTTTAGGGTTATGTTTAGCATTACCATGCAGGTTAGGGTTAGGGGTAGGGTTACGGTTAGGGTTGCGGTACAGGTTAGGTTTAGGGTAAGGTTTAGGGTTAGGGTTAGTGTTACAGTACAGGTTATGGTTAGGGTTTTGGGTAGTTTTATGATACTGGTTAGGGTTAGGATTAGGGTTAGGGTTACGGTACAGTAGGGTTAGGTTTAGGGTAGGGTTAGGATTAGGGTTATGGAACAAGTTAGGGTTACGGTTAGGTTTAGTTTCAGGCTTACGGTATAGGTTAGCGTTAGGGTTAGGGTTAGGGTTAAGTTTAGGTTTACGGTAGAGGTTAGGGTTAGGGTTAGTGTTAAGGTTAGGGTTAGGGTTAGGGTTACCGTACAGGTTAGGTTTAGGATTAGTGTTGCAGTATAGATTAGGGTTAGGGTTAGGGTTAGGATTAGGGTTAGGGTTATGGTACAGGTTAGCATTAGGGTTATGGTTAGGGTAAGGTTTAAGGTTACAGTACAGGTTAGGGTTAGGTTTAGGTTTAGGGTTATGGTTATGGTACACCTTATGGTTAGTTTTAGGGTTAGGGTTAGGGTTACGGTTCAGGTTAGGGTTAGGGTTAGGGTTAGGGTTACGGTACAAGTTAGGGTTACGGTTACGTTTAGGGTTAGGGCAACGGTATAGGTTAGAATTAGGGTTAGAATTAGGGTTATGTTTAGGGTTACGGTACACGTTAGGGTTACTGTTAATGTTAGGGTTAGGGTTAGGATTACGGTACAATTTAGGGTTAGGTTTAAGGTTAGGGTTAGGGTTAGGGTTACGGTACAGTTTAGGTTTAGGGTTAGGGTTAGGATTAGGTTTAGGGTTAGGGTTACTGTACCGTTTAGGTTTAGGGTTAGGTTTATGGTTACCTACAGGTTAGGTTTAGGGTAACGTTTTAGTTTAGGGTTAGGTTTGCCATGGAGGGTAGGGTTAGGTTTACCGTTAGGGTACAGGTTAGGTTTAGAGTTAGGGTTAGGGTTAGCATTAAGGTTATGTTACAGGTTAGGGTTTGGGTTAGGGTTAGGGTTACGGTACAGGGTAGGGTTAGGGTTAGTGTTAGGGTTAGGTTTACGGTATAAGTTAGGGTTAGGGTTAGGGTTAGGGTTCCATACAGGTTAGGTTCAGTGTTAGGGTTTGTGTTAGGGTCAGGGTAGAGTTGCGGTACAGGTTAGGGTTAGGTTTACGGTTAGTGTTAGGGTTAGGGTTTGGTTTGTCATAGAGTTTAGGCTTATGGTTAGGGTCAGGGTACAGGTTCGGTTTAGAGCTAGGGTTAGGGTTATGGTTAGGGTTATGTTACAGTGTGGGTTTAGTGTTAGGTTTAGGGTTAGGTTTACAATACAGGTTATGCTTAGGGTTAGTATTAAGATTAGGGCTACAGTACAGGTTAGTATTAGGTTT
This sequence comes from Otocyon megalotis megalotis, assembly GCA_017311455.1. Classification (NCBI taxonomy): domain Eukaryota; kingdom Metazoa; phylum Chordata; class Mammalia; order Carnivora; family Canidae; genus Otocyon; species Otocyon megalotis. The sequence continues at coordinate 31,653 of JAEUCK010009174.1, forward strand.
ATGGTTATGGTTAGGGTAAGGGTTAGGATTTGGTTACTGTACCGGTTACGGTAAGGGATAGGTGTAGGGTTATGGTAAATATTATGGATAGGTTTAGGGTTAGGGTTACTGTACAGGTTAGTTTTATGGTTAGGTTTATTTTTACGGGACAGGTAAGGGTAACAGTTAGGGTTATGGTTAGGGTTATTGTTAGAGTTGCCGTACAGGTGTGGGTTAGTGTTACTGGTAGGATTAGGGTTAGGGTTACGGTACAGTTTAGCGTTAGGGTTAGGGTTAGGGTTAGTGTTAGGGTTATGGTACAAGTTAGGTTTAGAGTTGGGGTTAGTGTTAGGGTTAGGGTTAGTGTTAAGGTACAGTTTAGGGTTAGGGTTAGGTTTAGTGTTAGGCTTATGGTACAGGTTAGGGTTAGTGTTAGGTTTAGGTTTAGGTTTAGGTTTATGGTACAGGTTAGGGTTAGGATTAGGATTAGGGTTAGGGTTATGGTACAGGTTAGGGTTAGGGTTAGGTTTACAGTACATTTTAGGGTTAGGGTTAGGGTTATGGTACCATTTAGGTTTAGGGTTAGGGGTATTGTTAGGGTTAGGGTTAGTCTTACGGTACAGGTTAGGGTAAGGATTAGATTTAGTTTTAGGTTTATCGTGCAGGTTAGGGTTAGGGTTAGGGTCCGGGTTAGGGTGAAGTTCAGGTTAGGGTTAGGGTTCCGGTACAGGTTAGGGTTAGGTTTACGGTTAGGGTTAGGGTTAGAGTTAGGCTATGGTACCGTTTAGGTTTTGGGTTAGGTTTAAGGTTAGGTTTACCATACAGTTTAGGGTTAGGTTTAGGTTAGGGTTAGGGGTTAGGGTTAGGGTTAGGGTTGGGGGTTAGGGGTTAGGGTTAGTGTTAGGGTTATGGTACAGGTTAGAGTTAGGGTTACAGTACAGTTCAGGGTTAGGGTTAGGGTTAGGGTTAGAATTAGGGGTTAGGGGTTAGGGGTATGGTTATGGTTAGGGTTACGGTTAGTGTTAGTGGTTAGGGTTAGGTTTAGGGTTAGGGTTGGGTTTAGTGGTTAGGGTTACGGTTAGAGTCAGGTTTAGGGTTAGGGGTTAGGGTTAGCATTAGGGTTAGGGTTAGGGTTATGGTTAGGGTTAGGGTTACGGTACAGGTTAGTGTTAGGGTTAGGTTTAGGGTTTCGGTACAGTTCAGGGTTAGGGTTAGGGTTAGGTTTAGGCTTACGGTACAGGTTAGGGTTCGGTTTAGGTTTAGGGTTAGGGTTAGGGTTAAGGTTAGGGTTAGTGTTACGGTACAGTTAAGTTTTACGGTTAAGGTTAGGGTTAGGGTTAGGTTTACGGTACAGTTTAAGGTTAGGTTTTGGGTTAGGGTTAGGGTTAGGGGTACGGTACAGGTTAGGGTTAGGGTTACGGTACAGGTTAGGGTTAGGGTTAGGTTTAGGGTTTCGGTACAGTTCAGGGTTAGGGTTAGGGTTAGGTTTAGCCTTACGGTACAGGTTAGGGTAGTATTAGGGTTAGGGTTAGGGTTACGGTACTAGTTACGTTTAGGTTTAGGGTTATTGTTACGGTACAGAAGATTTATGGTTAGGGTTAGGTTTAGGGTTAGGTTTAGGGTTACGGTACAGCTTAGGTTTAGGGTTAAGGTTAGTGTTAAGGTACAGGTAAGGGTTACAGTAAGGGTTAGGTAACGGTTAGGGTTTTTGTAGAGTTGTGGGTTAGGGTTACGGGTAGGATTAGGTTTAGGTTTAGGGTTACGGTTCAGGGTATGGTTAGGTTTAGGGTTAGGGTTAGTGTTACGGTACAGGTAAGTGTTACGGTTAGGGATATGGTTACGGTTATGGGTCGGGTTAGATTTGCTGTACAGGTGTGGTTAAGGGTTACTGGTACGTTTACTGTTAGGGTTATGGTGAGGTTTACAGTATAGGTTAGGTTGAGGGTTAAGGGTTAGGGTTACGTTACAGGTTAGGATTGAGGTTAGGGTTAGGGTTAGTTTTAAGGTAGGGTTATGGTTCAGGTTGGGTTTAGGTTTAGGGTTAGGTTTAGGGTTAGGGTTTGTGTTACGGTACATGTTGGTGTTAGGGTTAGTGTTAGTGTTAAGGATACGGTTAGGTTTGCCATAGAGGTTACATTTAGAGTTATGTTTGTGGTACAGGTTACCTTTAGGGTTAGGGGTATGGTTATGGTACAGGTTAGGGTAAGTTTCAGAGTTAGGGTTACGTTACAGGTTATGGTTATGGTTAGGGTTAGGGTTTCAGTTCAGGTTAGGGTAAAGTTTAGTTTTAGGGTTAGGTTTAGGGTTATGGTACAGCTTAGGTTTAGGGTTAGGGTTAGTGTTACGGTACAGGTAAGGGTTACGGTTCGGGTTAGGGTTATGGTTAGGGTTGCGGTACAGTTGTGGGTTAGGATTACGGGTAGGGTTAGGGTTACGTTTAGGGTTACGGTTCAGGGTAGGGTTAGTTTTAGGGTTAGGGTTACGGCACAAGTTGTTAGGGTTAGGGTTAGTGTTATGTTTAGGGTTACGGTACAGGTTAGGGTTAGGGTTAGGTTTGGGGTTAGGGTTATGGTTATGATAAGGGGGAGGGTTACCGTACAGGTTAGTGTCAGTGTTAGGTTTAGAGTTCGGGTTAGGGTTAGGTTTGCGGTACAGGTTAGGGTTAGGGTTATGGTACAGGTTAGGGTTAGTGTTCGGTTTAGGTTTAGGTTTAAGGTACAGGTTAGGGTTAGAATTAGGGTTAGGGTTAGTGTTAGGGTTATGGTACAGGTTAGGGTTAGGGTTACAGTACAATTTAGAGATAGGGTTAGGGTTAGGGTTAGGGTTAGGGGTTAGGTTATGGTACCATTTAGTTTAGGGTTAGGGGTATTGTCAGGGTTAGGGTTAGGGTAGTGTTACAGTACAGGTTAGGGTTAGGGTTAGATTTAGTTATGTATGGTGCAGGTTAGGGTTAGGGTTAGGGTTAGGGATACGGTATAGTTTAGGGTTAGGGTTACGGTTAGGGTGACGTTCAAGTTATGGTTAGGGTTATGGTACAGGTTAGGGTTAGGGTTATGGTTAGAAATAGGGTTGGAGTTAGGGTTATGGTACAGTTTAGGTTTAGGTTTAGGTTTAGGGTTAGGTTTAGAGTTAACGTACAGGTTAGAATTAGGGTTAGGGTTAGGGTTAGGTTTAGGGTTAAGGTTACGGTTATGGTTATGGTTACGGTAGAGGTTAAGGTTACGGATAGGTTTCGGTTAGAATTAGGGTTATGGTATAATTTAGGGTTAGGTTATGGTACAGGTTAGGGTTAGGGTTAGGGTTAGTGTTAGGATTAGGTTTAGGGTTAGGGTTACGGTACCGGTTAGGTTTAGGTTTAGGGTTAGGGTTATGGTACAGGTTAGGGTTAGGTTTAGGGTTAGGGTTAGGGTTAACGTTAGGGTTAGGGTTATTATTAGAGTTAGGGTTATGGTCCCGTTTAGGTTTAGGGTACGGTTTAGGTTTAGGGTTAGGGTTAGGGTTAGGGTTTGGGTTAGGTTTAGAGTTACCGTACAGGTTAGAGTTAAGTTTAGGGTTAGGGTTAGGGTTAGGGTTACGGTTATAGTTACGGTTAGGTTTACGGTAGATGTTAGGGTTACGGAGAAGTTTAGGGTTATAATTAGGGTTACGTTATAATTTACAGGTAGGTTCAGGATTAGGGTTAGGGTTATAGTACAGGTTAGGGTTAGAGTTAGGGTTAGGATTAGGTTAGGGTTAGGTTTAGAGTTACCGTACAGGTTAGAGTTAGGGTTAGTGTTAGGGTTAGGGTTACAGTTACGGTTAAGGTTACGGTAGAGGTTAGGGTTACGGATAGGTTTAGGGTTAGAATTAGGGTTATGGTACAGGTTAGGGTTAGGGTTAGGGTTAGGGTTAGGGTTAGGGTTAGTTTTAGGATTAGGTTTAGGGTAGGGTTACAGTACCGGTTAGGTTTAGGGTTAGGGTTATGATACAGGTTAGGGTTAGGTTTAGGGTTAGGGTTAGCGTTAGAGTTAGGGTTACGGTTAGGGTTGGGGTTATCGTTACGGTTATGGTACCATTTAGGTTTAGGGTTAGGTTTAGGGTTAGGTTTACCATATAGGTTAGGGTTAGGGTTAGGGTTAGGGTTTGGGTTAGGTTTAGATTTACCGTACAAGTTAGAGTTAGGTTTAGGGTTAGGGTTAGGGTAAGGGTTAGGGTTAGGGTTAGGGTTACGATTAGGATTACGGTAGAGGTTAGCGTTACGGATAGGGTGAGTGTTAGAATTAGGGTTACGGTATAATTTACAGGTAGGTTCCGGGTTAGGGTTAGGTTTATGGTACAGGTTAGGGTTAGGGTTAGGGTTAGGGTTAGGGTTAGGATTAGGTTTAGGGTTAGGGTTACCGTACCGGTTAGGTTTAGGGTTAGGTTTAGGGTTAGGGTTACCGTACAGGTTAGCGTCAGTGTTAGGGTTGGGGTTAGGGTTAGGGTTGCGGAACAGGTTAGGGTTAGGGTTAGGGTTAGGTTTAGGGTTACGGTATAAGTAAGGGTAATGTTTGGGATAAGTGTTAGTGTTATGGTACCGGAAAGGTTAGGTTCAGGGTTAGGGTTAGGGTTTGGGTTACGTTTTGGGTAAGGTTTAGGGTTATGGTTAGTGTTACGGTTCGGGTTAGTGGTTAGGGTTAGGGCTAGGGTTAGGGTTAGGGGTTAGGGTCATGGTTAGGTTCAGGTTTAGGGTTAGGGGTTAGGGTTAGGGTTAGGGTTAGGGCTTAGGGTTATGGTTAGGGTTAGGATTAGGGTTACTCTTAGGGTTAGGGTTAGGGTTACGTTTAGGGTTAGGGTTAGTTTTAGGGATGTGTTTACGGTTAGGGTTAGGGTTATGGTTATGGTTATGGTTAGGGTTAGGGTTAGGGTTAGGGTTAGGGTTTGGGTTATGGTTAGGGTTAGGGTTATGGTAAAGTTTAAGGTTAGGGTTAGGGTTTCGGTACAGTTAAGGGTTAGGGTTAGGGTTAGGTTTAGGCTTACGGTACAGGTTAGGGTTAGGGTTAGGTTTAGGTTAAGGGTTAGGGTTAGTGTTATGGTACATGTGGGGTTAGAGTTAGTGTTACTGTTAGGGTTAGGGTTAGGTTTGCCATAGACGTTAGATTTAGAGTTAAGGTTAAGTACCGGTTATCGTTAGGGTTAGGGGTAGGGTTATGGTACAGGTTAGGGTAAGTTTCAGTGTTAGGGTTACGTTACAGGGTATGGTTAGGGTTAGTACTAGGGTTTCGGTTCAGGTTACGCTAAAGGTTAGGTTTAGTGTTAGAGTTAGGGCTACGGTACAGCTTTGATTTAGGTTAGGGTTAGTGTTACGGTACAGGTAAGGGTTAAGGTTAGGGTTAGGGTTACAGTTATGGTTGCGGTACAGTTGTGGGTTAGGGTCGGGTAGCGTTAGGGTTATGGTTAGGGTTACGGTTCAGGGTAGGGTTAGGTTTAGGGTTAGGCTTACGGTACAGGTTACGGTTAGGGTTAGGGTTAGGGTTACGGTACAGGTTAGGGTAAATTTTAGGGTTAGGGTTACGGTACAGTTTATGGTTAGGTTTAGGGTTAGGATTTCAGTACAGGTTAGTGTAAAGGTTAGTTTTAGGGTTAGGGTTAGGGTTACGGTTAGGGTTAGGGTCAGGGTTACGGTTAGGGTTAGTGTTAGGGTTAGGGTTAGGGTTACGGTTCAGGGTAGGGTTAGGTTTATGGTTAGGGTTACGGTACAAGTTAGGGTTAGGGTTAGCGTTAGGGTTGGGGTTACGTAGAGATTAGGGTTAGGTTTAGTGTTGGGGTTAAGTTTAGGGTTATGGTTAGAAGTAGGGTTACCGTACAGTTTAGTGTCAGTGTTAGGTTTAGGGTTTGGGTAGGTTTAGGTTTGCGGTACAGGTTAAGGTTAGGGTTAGGGTTAGGGTTAGCGTTACTGTACAGGTTAGGGTTAAGGTTAGGGTTGCAGTACAGGTTAGGTTTACTGTTTGGGTTACAGACAGGTTGCATTAGTGTTAGGGTTAAGGTTAGGGTTAGGGTTAGGGTTACGGTACAGGTTAGGGTAAGGGTTAGGTTTAGGGTTATGTTTATGGTACAGGTTATGGTTAGTTTTAGGGTTAGGGTTAGGGTTACGGTTCAGGTTAGGGTTAGGGTTAGGTTAACGATACATGTTAGGATTACAGATAGGTTTAGGGTTAGGGTTACGGTATAGGTTAGATTTAGGGTTAGATTTAGGTTTACGTTTAGGGTTATTGTACAAGTTAGGGTTACAGTTAGAGTTTGGTTTACGGTACAATTTAGGGTTAGGTTTAGGGTTATGGTTAGGGTTACGGTACAGGTTAGGTTAGGTTTAGGGTTAGGGTTAGTGTTATGTTTACTGTACCGTTTAGGTTTAGGGTTAGGTTGAGGGTTATGGTTACCGTATAGGTTAGGTTTAGGGTTAGGTTTAGGTTTAGGGTTAGCTTTGCCATAGAGGTTAGTGTTAGTTTTAGCGTTAGGGTACAGGTTAAATTTAGAGTAGGGTTAGGGTTAGCGTTAAGTTTATGGTACACGTTAGGGTTAGGGTTAGGGTTAGGGTAACGATACAGTTTAGTGTTAGGGTTAGGGTTAGGGTACGGTACAAGGAAGGGTTAGGGTTAGTGTTAGGGTTAGGTTTACGGTATAAGTTAGGGTTAGGGTTAGGGTTAGTGTTAGGGTTAGGTTTACGGTATAAGTTAGGGTTAGGGTTAGGGTTAGTGTTAGGGTTACCATATAGGTTAGGCTCAGGGTTAGGGTTTGTGTTAGGGTTAGGGTTAGGGTTGCGGTACATGTTAGGGTTAGGGTTAGTGTTAGGGTTAGGGTTTGGTTTGTCATAGAGTTTAGGCTTATGGGTAGGGTCAGGGTAGAGTTTAGGTTTAGAGCTAGGGTTAGGGTTATGGTTACGGTTACGTTACAGTGTAGGTTTAGGGTTAGTTTTAGGGTTAGGTGTACGATACAGGTTATGCTTAGGGTTAGTATTAAGAGTAGGGTTACGGTACAGGTTGGTGTTAGGTGTATGGTTATGGTTAGCGTAAGGGTTAGGATTAGGTTACGGTACCGGTTATGGTTAGGGGTAGGTGTAGGGTTATGTTAAAGTTTACGGTTAGTTTTGGGGTTAGGGGTACTGTACAAGTTAGGATTAGGGTTAGGGTTATTTTGACGGTACAGGTAAGGGTTACGGTTAGGGTTAGGTTTATTGTTAGAGTTGCCATACTGGTGTGGGTTAGTGTTACTGGTAGGGTTAGGGTTAGGTTTATCGTACAGTTTAGCATCAGGGTTAGGGTTAGGGTTAGGGTTAGGGTTATGGTACAAGTTGGGTTGAGGGTTGGGGGTAGTGTTAGGGTTAGGTTTAGTGTTAAGGTACAGGTTAGGGTTAGGGTTAGGTTTAGGTTTACGGTACAGGTTAGGGTTAGGATTAGGATTAGGGTTAGGGTTAGGGTTACGGTTATGGTACAGGTTAGGGCTAGGGTTCAGGTTACAGTACTGTCTAGGGTTAGGGTTAGTGTTATGTTACCGTTTAGGTTTAGGGTTAGTGGTATTGTTAGGGTTAGGGTTAGTGTTACGGTACAGGTTAGGGTGAGGGTTAGATTTAGTTTTAGGTTTATGGTGCAAGTTAGGGTTAGGGTTAGGGATACGGTATAGGTTAGGGTTAGGGTTAGGGTCAGGGTTAGAGTGACGTTCAGGTTAGGGTTAGGGTTAGGGTTACGGTACAGGTTAGTGTTAGGTTTACGGTAGGGTTAGGTTTACAGTTAGGGTTATGGTACTGTTTAGGTTTAGGGTTAGGTTTAGGGTTAGTTTTACCGTACAGGTTAGGGCCAGGGTTAGGGATAGGGTTAGGTTTAGGTTTAGAGTTACCGTACAGGTTAGAGTTAGAGTTTGGGTTAGGATGAGGGTTACGGTTATGGTTACGGTTAGGGTTATGGTAGAGTTTAGGGTTACGGTTAGGGTTCAGGTTAGAATTAGTTTTACGGTAGGTTAGGGTTAGGTTGAGGGTTAGGGTTATGGTACAGGTTAGGGTTAGGGTTAGGTTTGGATTAGGTTTAGGGTTAGGGTAGGGTTAGGGTTAGGGTTAGTGTTAGGGTTTGTGTTATGGTACAGGTAAGTTTTACGGTTACATTGAGGGTGAAGTTTAGGGTTACGGTACAGGTTAGGTTTAGGGTTAGGGTGAGTGTTAGGGTTAGGGTTAGTGTTACGGTACATGTTGGGGTTAGGGTAAGGGTTAGGGTTAGGGTTAGGTTTAGGGTTAGTTTTGCCATAGAGGTTAGATTTAGAGTTAAGGTTACTGTACATATTACCGTTAGGGTTAGGAGTAGGGTTACTGTACAGGTAAGGTTTACAATTAGTATTAGAGTTATGGTTAAGCTTAGGTTTAGGGTTGGGCTAGTGTTACAGTACAGGAAAGGGTTACGGTTAGGGTTAGGGTTACTGTTAGGGTTACGGTACAGTTGTGGTTTAGGGTTACGGGTAGCGTTAGGGTTAGTGTTAGGATTACGGGTCAGGGTAGCGTTAGGTTTAGGGTTAGGTTTATGGTACAGGTTACGGTTAGTGTTAGGGGTAGGGTTACGGTACAGGTTAGGGTAAGTTTTAGGTTTAGGGTTATGGTACAGTTTACCTTTAGGTTTAGGGTTAGGATTTCAGTACAGGATAGGGTAAAGTTTAGTTTTAGGGTTAGGTACAGCTTAGTTTTAGGGTTAGGGATAGTGTTACGGTAAAGGTAAGGGTTACGGTTAGGGTTAGGGTACAGTTAGGGTTATCGTACCGTTTAGGTTTAGGGTTAGGTTTAGGGTTAGGTTGACCGTACAGGTTAGGGTTAGGGTTAGGGTTAGGGTTAAGGTTTGGGTTACGGTAGAGGTTAGGGCACAGTTAGAGTTAGGGTTAGAATTAGGTTTATGGTATAGGTTAGGTTTAGGTTTAGGGTTAGAGTTAGGGATAAGGTAGAGGTTAGGGGAAGGGTTAGGGTAGGGTTAGGGTTAGGATTAGGTTTATGGTTAGGGTTACAGTACCGTTTAGGTTTAGGGTTAGGTTTAGGGTTAGCGTTACTGTACAGGTTAGGGTAAGGGTTAGGGTTAGCGTTGGGGTTAGGGTAAGGGTTACTGTACAGGTTATGGTCAGGGTTAGGGTTAGGGTTAGGTTTAGGGTTGCGGAAGAGGTTTGGGTTAGGTTTAGGGTTAGGGTTAGGTTTAGGGTTATGGTTAGGGTTAAGGTACAGGTTATGGTTAGTTTTAGGGTTAGGGTTAAGGTTACGGTACAGGTTAGTGTTAGGTTTAGGTTTAGGGTTAGGGTACAGGTTGTGTTTTTTTTATTTTTTTATTTTTTTATTTATTTTATTTCTTATTTATTTTATTTTATTTATTTTTTTAATTAATTTTTTATTAGTGTTCAATTTACCAACATACATAATAACACCCGGTGCTCATCCCGTCAAGTGTCCCCCTCAGTGCCCGTCTCCACTTACCCCCACCCCGTGCCCTCCTGCCCTTCCACCACCCCTAGTTCTTTTCCCAGAGTTGGGAGTCTTTATGTTCTGTCTCCCTTTCTGATATTTCCCACACATTTCTTCTCCAGGTTGTGTTTAAGGTTAGGTTTAGTGTTAGGGTTAGGTTTACGATACGAGTTAGGGTTACGATTAGGTTTAGCGTTAGGGTTAAGGTATAGGTTAGCGTTATGTTTAGGGTTAGTTTTAGGGTTACTGTACAGGTTAGGATTAGGGTTAGGGTTAGTGTTAGGATTAGGGTTAGGTTTGCCTTAGAGGTTAGGGTTAGGTTTATGGTTAGGTTTACGGAACAGGTTTAAGTTAGGGTTAGGGGTAGGGTTATGGTACATGTTAGGGTTAAGGTTAGGGTTACGGTACAGGTTAGGTTTCGAGCTAGGGTTAGGTTAGGCTTAGGGTTACGGTACAGGGTAGGGTTAGGGTTAGGTTTAGGTTTGCGATACAAGTTAGGGTTAGTGTCAGTTTTAGGGTTGGGGTTACAGTAGAGGTTAGGGTTTTTGGGTTACGGTACAGGATAGGTTTAGGATTAGGGTTAGGGTTAGGGTTTCGGTACAGGTTAGGTTTAGGGTTAGGGATAGTGTTACGGTACAGGTAAGGGTTACGGTAAGGGTTAGGTTTAGCATTAGTCTTAGGGTAAGGTTTAGGGTGGCCGCACAGGTGTGGGTTAGGTTTACGTGTAGGGTTAGGGTAACGTTACGATACAGGTTAGGGTGAGGTGTAGGGTGAGGGTTACAGTACAGGTTAGGGTTAGGGTTCGTGTTAGGTTTAGGGTTAGGTTTGCCTTAGAGGTTAGGGTTAGGGTTACGGTTAGGTTTACGGAACAGGTTAAAGTTACGGTTAGGGGTAGGGTTACGGTACATGTTAGGGTTAAGGTTAGGGTTATGGTACAGGTTAGGATTAGGGGTATGGTTAGTGTTAGTGTTATGATACGGGGTAGGGTTAGGGTTACGGTACAGGTTAGGGTTAGGGTTAGGGTTAGGGTTAGTGTTACGGTACAGGGTAGGGTTAGGTTTCGGGTTAGGTTTAGGGTTACAGTACGAGTTAGAGTTAGGTTTAGTGTTAGGGTTAGGTTTAAGGTACAGGTTAGTGTTAGGGTTAGGGTTAGGGTTAGTATTAGGTTTACCTTACAGGTTACAGTTAGGGTTACGGGTAGGGTCACGGTACAGGTTAGGGTTAGGGTTAGGGTTACGGTATAGGTTAGGGTTGGTTAGGGTTTCGGTAGAGGTTAGGGTTAGGGTTAGTGTTAGGGTTACAGTACAGGTTAGGGTTAGGTATAGGTTTAGGTTTATGGTTAGTGTTACGGTACAGGTAAGGGTTACGATTAGATTTAGGGTTAGGGTTAGGGTTAGGGTTAGGTTTTGGTACAGTAGTGGGTTTGGGTTACGGGTAGGGTTAGGGTTAGGGTTAGGGTTATGGTACAGGTTATGGTTATATTTAGAGTTAGGTTTAGGGTTATGGTACAGGTTAGGGTTAGTGTTAAGGTTAGGGTTAGGATACAGGTTGGGTTTAAGTTTAGGCTTAGTGTTAGGGTTAGGGTTACTATACTAGTTAGGGTTACGGTTAGGTTTAGGTTTAGGGTTAAGGTATAGGTAGCGTTAGGGTTATGGTTAGAGTTAGGTTTAGGGTTACTGTACAGGTTAGGGTTAGGGTTAGTGTTACGGAACAGGTTAGGGTTATAGTTAGTGTTAGGTGTAGGGTTGGGTTTGCCATAGGATTTAGGGTTATGGTTAGGGTTAGGGTACAGGTTAGGTTTCGAACTAGGGTTAGGGTTAGGCTTAGGGTTATGGTACAGGGTAGGGTTAGGTTTAGGGTTAGGGATAGTTTACAATACAAGTTAGGGTTAGGGTTAGTTTTAGCGTTAGGGTTACAGTACAGGTTAGGTTTAGGGTTAGGGTTACGGTACAGGTTAGCGTTAGGGATAGTGTGAGGGTTAGATTTAGGGTTACGGTACATTTAAGTTAGGGTTAGGGTTAGGGTTTTGGTTATTGTTAGGGTTAGGGTTAGCGTTACGATACAATTTAGGGTTAGGGTTAGTGTTACGGTTAGGGTTACGGTACAGGTTAGGCTTAGGGTTAGGGTTAGTTTTTCAGTTCAGGTTAGAGTTAAGGTTAGGGTTACGGTACAAGTTAGGGTTAGGTTTAGGGTTAGAGTTACGGTACAGGTTAGGTTTAGGGTTAGGGTTAGTGTTACGGTACAGGTAAGGGTTATGGTTAGGGTTAGAGTTAGGGTTACAAATAGGGTTTCCGTACAGCTGTGGGTTAGGGTTACGGGTAGGGTTAGGGTTAGGGTTAAGTTTACAGGACACGTTAGGGTGAGGGTTAGGTTAAGGGTTATGGTACAGGTTAGGGCTCTGGTTAGGGTTAGGGTTAGGGTTAGGGTTACGGTACAGGTTAGGGTTAGGGTTAGGATTTCGGTACTCGTTACGTTTAGGGTTAGGGTTAGTGTTACTGTACAGGTATGTTTTACGTTTAGGGTTAGTGTTAGGGTTAGTGTTAGGGTTAGGGTCAGTGTTGTCGTACAGGTGTGGTTTACGCTTACGGGTAGGTTTCACGTTAGGGTTAGGGTTAGGGTTTCAGTACAGGTTAGGGTGAGGGTAAGGGTTAGGGTTATGGTACAGATTACCTTTAGGGTTAGGGTTACGGTTAGTTTTACGGTACATGTTGGGGTTAGTGTTAGTGTTAGGATTAGGGTTAGGTTTATGTTTGCCATAGAGGTTACATTTAGATCTAGGGTTAGTGTACAGGTTAGGTTTAGAGTTAGTGGTAGGGTTATGGTACAGGTTATGGTTATGGTTGGGGTTAGGGTTTCAGTACAGGTTAGGGTAAAGGTTATGTTTAGGGTTAGGTTTAGGATTGCGGTACAGCTTAGGTTTAGGGTTACGGTTAGTGTTACAGTACAGGTAAGGGTTACGGTTAAGATTAGGATTACAGTTAGAGTTGTGATACAGTTGTGGGTTAGGGTTATGGGTAGGGTTAGCTTTAGGGTTAGGGTTACGGTTCAGGGTATGGTTAGGTTTAGGGTAAGGGTTAGTGTTATGGTACAGGTAAGTTTTATGGTTAGGGTTAGGGTTAGGGTTAGGGTTGTCGTACAGGTGTGGTTTAGGGTTACGGGTATGGTTAGTGTTAGTGTTAGGGTTAGGGTTATGGTACAGGTTAGGGTGAGGATAAGGGTAGGTTTACGGTACAGTTTAGGGTTAAGGTTAGTGTTAGGGTTAGGTATAGGGTGAGGGTTACGGTACAGGTGGGTTAGGGTTAGGGTTAGGGTTAGGGTTGCGGTAGCGGTTAGCATTAGGTTTAGGGTTAGGGTTACGGTACAGTTTAGGGTTAAGTTTAGGGTTGGGTTTAGGGTAACGGTTAGGGTTAGGGTTAGGGTTAGGGTTGCGGTTAGGGTTAGTGTTAGGGTTAGGTTAAGGTTAGGGTTAGGGTTAAGAGTAGGTTTATGGTACAGGTTATGTTTAGGGTTAGGGTTAGGGTTAGGGTTAGGGTTAGTGTTAGATTTAAGGTTAGGGTGCCTTAGAGGTTAGGGTTAGTGTTAGGGTTAGGGTACAGGTTAGGTTTAGTGTTAGGTTTAGGGTTAGGTTTAGGTTTATGGTACAGGTTAGAGTTTGGGTTAGGGTTAGGTTTAGGGTTACTGTACAGGGTGGGGATAGGGTTAGTGTTAGGGTATAGGTTAGGGTTAGGATTAGGGTTAGGGTGACGGTACACGTAAGGGTTAGGGTTAGATTTAGTGTTAGGTTTGTGATACAGGTTAGGGTTAGGGTTAGAGTTAGGGTTACCATACAGGTTACGGTTAGGTTTAGGGTTAGGGTTAGGGTCCGGTACAGGTTAGTGTTAGAGTTAGTATTAGGGTTAGGTTTGCAATAGAGTTGTGGGTTTGGGTTACGTGTAGGGTTAGTTTTAGGGTTAGGGTTATGGTACAGGGTAGGGTTAGGTAGGGTTAGGGTAGGGTTACGGTACAAGTTAGGGTTAGGTTTAGGGTTAGTGTAAGGGTTAGTGTTACGGTACAGTTTAGGGTTAGGGTTATGGTTAGGGTTACGGTACAGGTTATGGTTAGTTTTAGGGTTAGGTTTAGCATTACGGTACAGGTTAGGGTTAGGGTTAGGGTTAGGGTACAAGTTGGGTTTAAGGTTTGGGTTAGTGTTAGGGTTAGGGTTACGATACGAGTCAGTGTTCGGTTAGGTTTAGGGTTAGGGTTAGGTTTAAGGTATAGGTTAGCGTTAGGGTTAGGGTTAGGGTTAGGTTTAGGGTTACTGAACAGGTTAGGGTTAGGGTTAGTGTTAGGGTTAGGTTTAGGGTTAGGGCTAGTGTTACGGTACCGGTTAGCGTTATGGTTATTGTACAGGTTAGGTTTAGGGTTAGGGTTAGGGTTACGGTACACAATAGCATTAGGTTTATGTTAGGGTTAGGGTTACTGTAAATGTTAGGGTTAGGTTTAGGGTTAGGGTTAGGGTTAGGGTTACGGTACAGGTTAGGGTGAATATTAGGGTAAGGGTTAGGTTTACGGTACCAGTAAGGGTTTTCGTTAGGTTTAGGATAGGGTTACGGTATAGGTTAGCGTTAGGGTTATGGTTAGGGTCAGGTTAGGGTTATGGTACAGGTTAGGTTTAGTGTTAGTTTTAGGTTAGGATTAGGCTTAGGGTTATGGTTCAGGTTAGGTTTAGGGTTAGGTTTAGGGTTAGGGTTAGGGTTAGTGTTAAGTTTAGGGTTAGGTTTGCCATAGTTGTTAGGGTTAGGGATAGGGTTAGGGTTAGGTTACGGTACAGGTTAGGGTGAATGTTAGGGTAAGGGTTAGGTTTACGGTACCAGTAAGGGTTACAGTTCAGTTTAGGATTAGGGTTACGGTATAGGTTAGCGTTAGGGTTAGGGTTAGGGTCAGGTTAGGGTTATGGTACAGGTTAGGTTTAGTGTTAGGTTTAGGTTTAGGGTTAGGCTTAGGGTTATGGTTCAGGTTAGGTTTAGGGTTAGGTTTAAGGTTATGGTACGGGTTAGGGTTAGTGTTAAGTTTAGGGTTACGATTGCCATAGTTGTTAGGGTTAGGGTTAGGGTTAGGGTTACGGGTCAGTTTAGGGTTATGGTTAGGGTTATGGTACAGCTTCGGTTTAGGGTAAAGTTTAGGGTTAGGGTTAGGGTTAGGGTTAAGTTTGCCATGGACGTTAGGGTTAGGGTTACTGTTAGGGTACAGGTTATGTTTAGAGTTAGGACTAAGGTTAGGGTTAGGGTTACGGTACAGGTTAGGGTTAGGGCTAGGTTTAGGGTTATGGTACAGGGTAGATTTAGGGTTAGGGTTAGGTTTAGGGTTGCGGTACTAGTTAGGGTTAGGGTTAGTGTTAGGGTTAGGGTTATGATACAGGGTAGTGTTAGGGTTAGTGTTAGGGTTAGGGTTATGATACAGGGTAGTGTTAGGGTTAGTGTTAGGGTTAGGTTTACGTACAGGTTACGGTTAGGGTTTGGTGTAGGTTTATGGTACAGGTTAGGTTTAGTGTTAGGGTTAGGGTAACGGTATAGGTTAGGGTTTGGTTTAGGTTTTCGGTACCGGTTAGGGTTAGGGTAAGTGTTAGGGTTACAGTACAGGTTAGGGTTAGGTTTAGGTTTAGGGTTAGGCTTAGTGTTACGGTACAGGTAAGTGTTACCTTTAGAGTTAGTGTTAGGTTTAGTGTTAGGTTTAGGTTTGCGGTACAGTTGTGCCTTTGGGTTACGGGTAGGGTTAGTGTTAGGTTTAGTGTTATGGTACAGGATAGGGTTAGGTTTAGTGTTAGGGTTAGGGTTACGGTACATTTTAGGGTTAGGGTTAGGGTTATGGTTATGGTACAGGTTATGTTTAGTGTTAGGTTTAGGGTTAGGGTTACGGTACATGTTAGGGTACGGGTTAGGGTTAGGGTTAGGGTACAGGTTATGTTTAAGGTTAGGGTTAGGGTTACGATACGCGTTAGTGTTACAGTTAGGGTTAGGGTTAGGGTTAAGGTATAGGTTAGCGTTAGGTTTAGGGTTAGGGTTAGGTTTAGGGTTACTCTACAGTTTAGGATTAGGATTAGGATTAGTGTTAGGGTCAGGTTTAGGGTTAGGGTTAGTGTTACAGTACAGGTTAGGGTTATGGTTAGTGTTAGGTTAGGGTTGGGTTTGCCATAGACTTTAGGGTTATGGTTAGGGTACAGGTTAGGTTTAGAGCTAGGGTTAGGGTTAGGCTTAGGTTTACAGTACAGGGTAGGGTGAGGGTTACGGTTAGGGTTAGGGTTAGGTTTAGGTTTACGGTACAGGTTAGGTTTACATTTAGAGGTAGGTTTAGGGTTACGGTACAGGTTAGGTTTAGGGTTAGGGTTTGTGTTATGGTACATGTAAGGGTTATGGTTAGGGTTTCGGTTTGGCTTAGGGTTAGGGTAAGGTTTAGGGTTGCCATACAGGTGTGGTTTAGTTTTACAGGTAGGGTTAGGGTATGGTTACGGTACAGGTTAGGGGGAGATTTAGGGTGATGGTTACGGTACAGTTTAGGGTTAGGGTTAGGGTTAGTGTTAGGGTTAGGTTTATGGTACAGGTTATGTTTAGGGTTAGGGCTAGGGTTAGTGTTACGGTACAGGTTAGGGTTAGGGTTATTGTTAGATTTAGGTTTAGGTTTGCCTTAGAGGTTAGGGTTTGTGTAAGGGTTAGGGTACAGTTTAGGTTGAGTGTTAGGGTTTGGGTTGCGGTTAGGTTTAGGGTTATGGTACATGTTAGGTTTAGAGTTAGGTTTAGGTTTAGGGTTAGGTTTAGGGTTAGTGTTAGTTTAAGGGTTACGGTACAGGGTAGGATTAGGGTTAGGGTTACGGTATAGGTTAGCCTTAGGGTTAGGGTTAGGGTAAGGGTTACGCTAGAGGTTAGGGTTATGGTTAGGGGTATGGTAACGGTACAGGGAATTGTTACGGTTAGGGTTAGCGGTCAGGGTTAAGGTTACGGTACATTTTAGGGTTAAATTTAGGGTTGGGGTTAGGGTAACGGTTATTGTTACGGTACAGGTTAGGGTTGCGGTTAGGGTTAGTCTTAGGGTTAGGTTAAGGTTAGGGTTAGGGTTAAGGGTAGGGTTACGATACAGGTTAGGTTTAGGGTTAGTGTTAAGGTTAGGGTTAGGGATAAGTTTAGCTTTAGTGTTAGGTTTATGGTACAGGTTAGGGTGAATGTTAGCGTTAGTGTTACCGTACAGGTTAGGTTTACGGTTAGGGTTACGGTTGCGGTACAGGGTAGGGTTAGGGTTTCAGTTAGGGTTACCGTACTGGTTAGGGTAGTGTTAGGGTTAGGTTTAGGGTTGCGGTAGAAGTTACCATTAGGATTAGGGTTAGGGTTAGGGTTACGGTACAGTTTAGGTTTAGGGTTAGGGTTAGGGTTAGGGTTAGGGTTAGGGTTAGTCAGGGTTAGAGTTAGGTTTGCCATAGATGTTAGGGTTAGGGTTACTGTTAGTGTACAGGTTATGTTTAGAGTTAGGGTTAAGTTTAGGGTTAGGGTTACGGTACAGGTTAGTGTTAGGTTTAGGGTTAGGGTTAGGGTTACGGTACAGGGTACGATTAGGTTTAGGGTTAGGTTTAGGTATACGGTAGAAGTTAGGTTTAGGGTTAGTGTTAGGGTTAGGGTTACAGTACCGGTTACTGTTAGGTTTAGGGGTAGGTTTACGGTATAGGTTAGAGTTAGGGTTTCGGTTAGGGTTACGGTATACGTTCGGGTTTGGTTTAGGGTTTCGGTACAGGTTAGGGTTAGGCTTAGGTTTAGGGTAGGGTTAGTGTTACGGTACAGGTAAGGGTTACCGTTAGAGTTAGTGTTAGGGTTACGGTTAGGTTTAGGATGGCGGTACAGTTGTGGGTTTTGGTTACGGGTAAGGTTAATGTTAGGGTTAGGGTTAGGGTTACGTTACAAGTTAGGGTTAGGTTTAGGTTTAGTGTTAGTGTTAGGGTTACAGTAGAGTTTAGGGTTAGGGTTATGGTTAGGGTTACGGTACAGGTTATGTGTAGTTTTAGGGTTAGGGTTAGGGTTATGGTACATGTTAGGGTTAGGGTTAGGTTTAGGGTACAGGTTGGGTTTAAGGATAGGGTTAGTGTTAGGGTTAGGATTACGATACGCATTAGTGTTACAGTTAGGTTTAGGTTTAGGGTTAAGGTATAGGTTAGCGTTAGGTTTAGGGTTAGGGTTAGGGTTAATCTACAGTTTAGGGTTAGGTTTAGGATTAGTGTTAGGGTCAGGTTTAGGGTTAGGGTTAGTGTTACGGTACAGGTTAGGGTTATGGTTAGTGTTAGGGTTAGGGTTGGGTTTGCCATAGAGTTTAGGGTTATGGTTAGAGTTAGGGTACAGGTTAGGTTTAGACCTAGTTTTAGGGTTAGGCTTAGGATTACGGTACAGGGTAGGGTTAGGGTTAGGGTTAGGGTTAGGGTTAGGGTTAGGGTTAGGATTACGATACAATTTAGGGTTAGGGTTAGTTTTAGGGTTAGGGTTATGGTACAAGTTATGGTTAGGTTTCGGGTTACGGTACAGGTTAGGTTTACAGTTAGGGTTAGTTTAGGGTTACGGTACAGGTTATGTTTAGGGTTAGGGTTAGTGTTATGGTACACGTAATGGTTACGGTTAGGGTTTCGGTTAGGTTTAGGGTAAGTTTTAGGGTTGCCATACAGGTGTGGTTAGGTTTACGGGTAGGGTTCGGGTAGGGTTACGGTACAGGTTAGGGTGAGATTTAGGGTGATGGGTAGGGTAGAGTTTTGGGTTAGGGTTAGTGTTAGAGTTAGGATTAGGGTTAGGGTTAGAGTTAGGTTTATGGCACAGGTTATGTTTAGGGTTAGGGTTTGTGTTAGGGTTAGGGTTAGTGTTAGATTCAGGGTTAGGTTTGCCTTAGAGGTTAGGGTTAGTTTTAGGGTTAGGGTACAGGTTAGGTTTAGGGTTAGGGTTAGGTTTATGGTACAGGTTAGATTTTGGGTTAGGGTTAGGTTTAGGGTTACTGTACAGGGTAGGGATAGGGTTAGTGTTAGGGTACAGGTTAGGGTTAGGGTTAAGGTTAGGGTGACGGTACACGTAAGGGTTAGGGTTAGATTTTGTGTTAGGTTTGTGATACAGGTTAGTGTTAGGATTAGGGTTAGGGTTACCATACAGGTTACGGTTAGGTTTAGGGTTAGGGTTAGGGTTCCGGTACAGGTTAGGGTTAGGGTTAGGTTTTCCGTACAGTTTAGGGTTAGGTTTAGGGGTAGGTTTAGGGTTGCCGTACAGGTTAGGGTTAGGGTTAGGGTTTCGACAGGTTAACATTAGGTTAGATTAAGGGTTAAGGTTACGGTACAGGTTAGGGTTAGGGTTCAGGTTCGGGTTAGGGTTAGGGTTACATTTACGGTACAGGTTATGGTTAGGTTTAGTGTTAGGGTTAGGTTTAGCGTTACGGTACAATTTAGGGTTACGGTTAGGTTTAGGTTTAGGGTTACGATATAGGTTAGCGTTAGCGTTAGGTTTAAGGTTAGGTTTAGGGTTACGGTACAGGTTAGGGTTAGGGTTAGTGTTAGGGTTAGTGTTAGTGTTAGGGATAGGTTTACGGTACAGTTTAGCATTAGGATTAGCCATAGGGTTACGGTACATTTTAGGTTTAGAGTTAGGTTTAGGTTTAGGGTTAGGGTTAAGGTTAGGGTTAGGGTTAGTGTTAGGGTTAGGGTTAGGGTTACGGTACAGGCTAGGGTTAGTTTTAGGGTTAGATTTAGGGTTACGATACAAGGTAGGGTTAGGGTTAGGGTTTGGTTTAGGGTTACTGTACAGGTTAGGTTTAGGGGTAGGGTTAGGGTTAGGGTTACGGTACCGATTAGCATTAGGGTTAGGGTTAGGGTTAGGGTTACGGTAGAGATTAGGTTTCCGGTTAGGGGTATGGTTACGGTACAGGGAATTGTTATTGTTAGGGTTAGCGGTTAGGGTTAGGGTTACGGTACAGTTTAGGGTTAAGTTTTGGGTTGGGTTTAGGGTAACGGTTACGGTTACGGTACAGTTTAGGGTTGCAGTTAGGGTTAGGGTTAGGGTTAGGGTTAGGTCAAGGTTAGGCTTAAGTGTAGGGTTATGGTACGGGTTTTTTTAGGGTTAGTGTTAAGGTTAGGGTTAGGGATAGGTTTAGGTTTAGTGTTAGGTTTGTGGTACAGTTTAGGGTGAGGGTTAGGGTAGGGTTACCGTACATGTTAGGGTTAGGGTGAGGGTTCCGGTTCCGGTACAGGTTAGAGTTAGTGTTACGGTTAGGTTTACTGTTGGTTAGGGTTAGGTCTAGGATTATGGTTATGGTTAGGATTATCGTACAGTTTAGTGTCAGGATTAGTGTTGGGCTTAGGTTAGTGTTACGGTACAGTTTAGGGTTAGGGTTAGGTTTAGGTTTAGGGTGACGGTACAGGTTAGGCTTAGGGTAAGGTTTAGGGTTAAGTTTAGGTTTAGGGTTAGTGTTAGGGTTAGTGTTAGGTTTGCCATAGATGTTAGGGTTAGGGTTCCTGTTAGGGTACAGGTTATGTTAGGTTTAGGGTTGAGGCTAGGGTTAGGGTTACGGTACAGTTTAGGGTTAGGTGTAGGGTTAGGGTTAGGTTTAGGGTTAGGGTTAGCGTTACGGTACAGCATAGGGTTAGGTTTAGGGTTAGATTTAGGGTTACGGTACAAGTTAGGGTTAGGGTTAGTGTTAGGGTTAGGGTTGTGGTAGAGGGTAGTGTTAGGGATAGTGTTAGGGTTAGGGTTACAGTACAGGTTACTGTTAGGATAAGGGATAGGGTTACGGTAAAGTTTAGGGTTAGGGTTACGATTAGGCTTAGGGTTATGGTATAGATTAGGGTTTGGGTTAGGGTTTCGGTACAGGTTAGGGTTTGGTTAGTGTTAGGGTTACAGTACAGGTTAGGGTTAGGTTCAGGTTTAGGTTTAGGGTTAGTGTTATGGTACAGGTAAGGGTTACGGTTAGATTTAGGGTTAGCTTTAGAGTTAGGGTTAGGGTTACGGTAGAAGTTAGGGTTAGGTTTAGGGTTAGTGTTAGGGTTAGAGTTACGGTACAGTTTAGGTTTAGGGTTATGGTTAGGGTTAAGGTACAGGTTATGGTTAGTTTTAGGGTTAGGGTTAAGGTTACGGTACAGGTTAGTGTTAGGTTTAGGTTTAGGGTTAGGGTACAGGTTGTGTTTTTTTATTTTTTTATTTATTTTATTTTTTATTATTTTTATTATTTTTTATGGTACATGTTAGGGTTAAGGTTAGGGTTACGGTACAGGGTAGGGTTAGGTTTCGGGTTAGGTTTAGGGTTACGGTACGAGTTAGAGTTAGGTTTAGTGTTAGGGTTAGGGTTAAGGTACAGGTTAGTGTTAGGGTTAGGGTTAGGGTTAGTATTAAGGTTACCTTACAGGTTACAGTTAGGGTTAGGCGTAAGGTCACAGTACAGGTTAGGGTTAGGGTTAGGGTTACGGTATAGGTTAGGGTTGGTTAGGGTTTCGGTAGAGGTTAGGGTTAGGGTTAGTGTTAGGGTTACAGTACAGGTTAGGGTTAGGTATAGGTTTAGGTTTAGGGTTAGTGTTACGGTACAGGTAAGGGTTATAATTAGATTTAGGGTTAGGTTTAGGGTTAGGGTTAGGTTTTTGGTACATTAGTGGGTTGGGTTACGGGTAGGGTTAGGGTTAGGGTTAGGTTTATGGTACAGGTTATGTTTATATTTAGAATTAGGTTTAGGGTTATGGTACAGGTTAGGGTTAGTGTTAAGGTTAGTGTTAGGGTACAGGTTGGGTTTAAGTTTAGGCTTAGTGTTAGGGTTAGGGTTACGATACTAGTTAGGGTTACGGTTAGGTTTAGGTTTAGGGTTAAGGTATAGGTAGCGTTAGCGTTATGGTTAGAGTTAGGTTTAGGGTTACTGTACAGGTTAGGGTTAGGGTTAGTGTTACGGAAGAGGTTAGGGTTATAGTTAGTGTTAGGTGTAGGGTTGGGTTTGCCATAGGGTTTAGGGTTATGGTTAGGGTTAGGGTACAGGATAGGTTTCGAACTAGGGTTAGGGTTAGGCTTAGGGTTATGGTACAGGGTTGGGTTAGGTTTAGGGTTAGGGATAGTTTACAATACAAGTTAGGGTTAGGGTTAGTTTTAGCGTTAGGGTTACGGTACAGGTTAGCGTTAGGGTTAGGGTTATGGTACAGGTTAGGTTTAGGATTAGGGTTAGGGTTAGGGTTACGGTACAGGTTATGTTTAGGGGTGGCGTTAGAGTTATGGTACAGGTAAGGGTTACGGTTAGGGTTAGGTTTAGGGTTAGGGTTAGGGTAAGATTTAAGGTTGCCGTACAGGTGTGTTTTATGTTTACGGGTAGGGTTAGGGTAGGGTTACACTAAAGTTTAGGGTAAGGTTTAGGTTGAGGGTTACTGTACAGGTTAGGGTTAGTGTTAGGTTTAGGGTTTGGGTTAGGTTTATGGTACAGTTTATGTTTAGGGGTAGGGTTAGGGTTAGGGTAGGGTTAGGGTTAGTGTTAAGGTACAGGTTAGTGTTAGGGTTATTGTTTGGTTTAAGGTTATGTTTGCCTTAGAGGTTAGGGTTAGGGGTACGTTACGGTACAGGTTAGTGTTAGGGTTAGGGTTAGGGTTAGGATTACGGTACAGGTTATGGTTAGGGTTAGGGGTAGGGTTATGGAATATGTTAGGGTTAGGGTTAGGGTAAGAGTTACGATATAGGTTATTGTTCGGGTTAGGGTTAGGGTTTCGGTACAGGTTAGCATTAGGTTTAGTGTTAGGGTTACAGTACAGGTTAGGGTTAGGGTTACGGTTAGTGTTACGGTACAGGTTAGGTTTAGGGTTAGGGTTAGTGTTACATTACAGTTAAGTGTTACGGTTAGGGTTAGGTTAGGCTTAGGATTAGGGTTAAGGTTAGGTTTGTGGTACAGTTTTGGTTTAGGGTTACCGGTAGGGTTAGGGTTAGGCTGAGGGTTACGCTACAGGGTAGGGTTCGGTTTAGGGTTACGGTTAGGGTTACGGTACAAGTTAGGGATAGGTTTAGGTTTGTTTTAGGGTTAGGGTTACGGTACATGTTAGGGATAGGTTTAGGGTTAGTGTTAGGGTTAGGGTTAGGGTTATGGTACAGGTTAGGGTTAGGGTTAGGGTTACGTTACAAGTTAGGATTACGTTTAGAGGTAAAGTTACGGAACAGGTAAGGGTAGGGTTAGGGTTAGCGTTAGGGTTAGGTTTACGGTATTGTTTAGGGTTAAGTTTAGGGTTAGGATTAGGGTTAGGGTAATGGTACAGTTTAGGGTTAGTTTTAAGCTTAGGGTTAGGTTATAGTTTAGGTTTAGGGTTATGGTTAGGGTTTCGGTACAGGTTAACGTTAGGTTTAATGTTAGGGTTACAGTACAGGTTAGGGTTAGGTTTAGGATTAGCGTTACTGTACAGGTAAGGGTTACGGTTAGGGTTAGGGTTAGGCTTAGGGTTAGAGTTAAGGTTAGGTTTGTGGTACAGTTGTTGTTTTGGGTTACGGGTACGGTTAGGGTTAGGATTAGGGTTACGAAACAGGGTAGGGTGAGGTTTATGGTTAGGGTTAGGGTTACGGTACAAGTTAGGGATAGGTTTAGGGTTAGTGTTACGGTACAGGTTAGAGTTAGGGTTAGGGGTAAGGTTACGGTACAGGTAAGGGTTAGGATTAGGGTTTGCGTTAGGGTTAGGGTTACGGTATAGTTTGGGGTTAAGTTTAGCGTTAGGGTTTGGGTTCGGGTTACGGTAGAGGTTAGGGTTAGGCTTAGGGTTGAGTTTAGGGTTACGGTTACGATACAGGTTACGGTTAGGGTTAGGGTTACGGTTAGGTTTAGGGTTAAGGTAAGGGTTAGGGTTACGGTTAGGGTTATGGTACAGGTTAGGGTTTGGGTTAGGCTTAAGCTGAGGTTTAGGAATAGGTTTAGGTTTAGTGTTAGTTTTACGGTACAGGTTAGGGTTATGTTAGGGTTACCGTACATTTTAGAGTTAGGGTTAGGGTTAGGGTTAGTGTTAGGGTTAGGGTTGTGTTACAGGTTAGGGTTAGGTTTACGGTTAGGGTTACCATACAGTTTATGGTTACGGTTAGGGTTATGGTTAGGGTTAGAGTTACCGTACAGGTTAGTGTCAGGGTTTGATTTAAGGTTACGTTTAGTGTTGGGGTTACCGTAAATGTTAGGGTTAGGGTTAGGTTTAGGTTTGCCGTACAGGTTAGGGTTAGGTTTAGGGTCACGGTTACGGTACAGGTTAGAATTAGGTTTAGGGTTAGAATTAGGGTTATGATACAGGTTAGGGTTAGGTTTATGGTTATGGTTAGGGTTAGGGTTACGGTAGGGTTACGGTTAGTTTTAGGGATAGGGTTAGGGTTAGAGTATACTTTCGGTTTAGGGTTACGGTTAGTTTTACGGTACAGTTTAGGGTGAAGGTTAGGTTTAGGTTTAGGGTTGCAGTAACAGTAAGGGATACGGTCGGGTTAGGGTTAGGTTTACGGTATAGGTTAGCGTTAGGTTTAGGGTTAAGGTTAGGTTATGGTTTCGGTACAGGTTAGGGTTAGGTTTCGGTTTAGGGTTATGGTTAGTTTTATGGTTATGGTAGAGGTTAAGTTTAAGGTTACGTTTAGTGTTAGGGTTAGGATTAGGGTTAGTGTTAGGTTTAGGTTTAGGTTTGCCATAGATATTATGGTTAGGGTTAGGGTTAGGGTTACGGTACAGTTTAGGGTTAGGGTTAAGGTAATGGTTAGGGTTAGGGTTACGGTACAGGTTAGGTTAGGGTTAGGGTTACGGTACAGGTTAGGTTTAGGGTAAGGTTTAGGGTTAGGTTTAGGTTTAGGGTTAGTGTTAGGGTTAGGGTAAGGTTTGCCATACATGTTAGGGTTAGGGTTAGGGTACAGGGTCGGTTTAGGTTTTGGGTTAGGTTTAGGGTTACGGTACAAGTTAGGGTTAGGGTTAGTGTTAGGGTTAGTGTTACGGTACAGGTAACTTACGGTACAGGTAAGTGTTAGTGTTATGGTTAGGGTTAGGGTTAGGGTTACGGTACAGTTTAGGGTTAGGGTTATGGTTAGGGCTAAGGTCCAGGTTATGGTTAGTTTTAGGATTAGGTTTAGGGTTACGGTACAGGTTAGGTTTTGGGTTAGGGTTAGTGTTACAGAACAGGTTAGGGTTATAGTTAGTGTTAGGTTTAGGGTTGGGTTTGCCATAGAGTTTAGAGTTATGTTTAGGGTTAGGGTACAGGTTAGATTTCGAGCTAGGGTTAGGGTTAGGCTTAGGGTTATGGTACAGGGTAGGTTTAGTTTTAGGGTTAGGGGTAGGTTTACGATACATGTTAGGGTTAGGGTTAGGTTTAGTGTTACGGTACAGGTTAGGTTTAGGATTAGGGTTAGGGGTAGGGTTACGGTATAGGTTAGGTTTAGGGGTAGCGTTAGTGTTACGGCACAGGTAAGGTTACGGTTAGGGTAAGGTTTAGGTTTACGGTACGAGTTAGGGTTAGGTTTAGTGTTAGGGTTAGGGTTAAGGTATAGGGTAGTGTTAGGGTTAGGGTTGGGGTTACGGTACAGGTTACGGTTAGGGTTAGGAGTATTATTACGGTACAGGTTAGGGTTAGGGTTAGGGTTACCTTATAGTTTAAGGTTTGGGTTAGGTTTTCAGTACAGGTTAGGGTGAGGGTTAGTGTTATGGTTACAGTACAGGTTAGGGTTAGGTTTAGTTTTAGGTTTAGGGTTAGTGTTACGGGACAGGTAAGAGTTACGATTAGAGTTAGTGTTAGGGTTAGGGTTAGGGTTAGGTTTCCAGTACAGTTGTGGGTTTCTGTTACGGGTAGGTTAGGGTTAGCGTTAGGGTTATGGTAGAGGTTATGGTTAGTTTTTGTTTAGGTTTAGGGTTACGGTACAGGTTAGGGTTAGGGTTAGGGTACAGGTTGGGTTTAAGTTTAGGGTTAACGTGAGGGTTAGGGTTACGATACGAGTTAGGGTTATGGTTAAGTTTAGTGTTAGGGTTAAGGTTAGGTTAGCATTAGGGTTAGCGTTAGAGTTAGGTTTAGGTTTACTGTACAGGTTAGGGTTAGGGTTAGTATTAGTGTTACGGTTAGGGTTAGGGTTAGTGTTTTTGAACAGGTTAGGGTTATAGTTAGTGTTAGGTTTAGGTTTGGGTTTGCAATAGAGTTTAGGGTTATGGGTAGGGTTAGGGTACAGGTTAGGTTTTGAGCTAGGGTTCGGGTTAGGCTTAGGGTTATGATACAGGGTAGGGTTAGGTTTAGCTTTAGGGGTAGGTTTACGATACAAATTAGGGTTAGGGTTAGTTTTAGGCTTAGGGTTACGGTACAGGTTAGGGTTAGGGTCAGAATTAGGGTTACGGTACAGGTTAGGTTTAGGATTAGGGTTAGGGTTAGGGTTACGGTACAGGTTAGGTTTAGGGGTAGCGTTAGTTTTACGGTACAGGTAACGTTTACGGTTAGGGTTAGGTTTAGGGTAAGGGTTAGGGTAAGGTTTAGGGTTGCCGTACAAGTGTGGTTTATGTTTACGGGTAGGGTTAGGGTAGAGTTACGGTACAGTTTAGGGTGAGGTTTAGGGTGAGGGTTACTGTACAGGTTAGGGTTAGTGTTAGGGTTAGGGTTAGGGTTATGTTTATGGTACAGTTTATGTTTAGGGTTAGGGTTAGGGTTAGGGTAGGGTTAGGGTTAGGGTTAGTGTTAAGGTACAGGTTAGGGTTAGGGTTAGTGTTCGGTTTAGGGTTAGG
Organism: Otocyon megalotis megalotis; assembly: GCA_017311455.1. NCBI lineage: Eukaryota > Metazoa > Chordata > Mammalia > Carnivora > Canidae > Otocyon > Otocyon megalotis. Next base: position 57,769 of record JAEUCK010009174.1, read on the forward strand.
TTTGCCTTAGAGGTTAGGGTTAGGGTTAGGGTTACGGTACAGGTTAGTGTTAGGGTTAGGGTTAGGGTTAGGGTTAGGTTTAGGATTACGGTACAGGTTACGGTTAGGGTTAGGGGTAGTGTTATGGTACATGTTAGGGTTAGGGTTAGGGTAAGAGTTATGGTATAGGTTATGGTTAGGTTTAGGGTTAGTGTTTTGGTACAGGTTAGCGTTAGGTTTAGTGTTAGGGTTATAGTACAGGTTAGGATTATGGTTACGTTTAGGGTAACGATACAGTTTAGGTTTAGGTTTAGGGTTAGTGTTACATTACAGGTAAGGGTTACAGTTAGGGTTAGGGTTAGGCTTAGGATTAGGGTTAAGTTTAGATTGTGGTACAGTTTTAGGTTAGGGTTACGGGTAGGGTTATGGTTAGGGTTAGGGCTACGGTACAGGGTAGGGTTAGGTTTAGGGTTAGGGTTACGGAACAAGTTAGGGATAGGTTTAGGTTAGTTTTAGGGTTAGGGTTACGGTACAAGTTAGGGATAGGTTTAGGGTTAGTGTTAGGGTTAGGGTTACAGTATAGGTTAGGATTAGGGTTAGGGTTACGGTACAGGTTAGGGTTACGGTTAGGGGTAAAGTTACGGAACAGGTTAGGGTTAGGGTTAGGGTTAGAGTTAGGGTTCGGTTTTCGGTACAGGTGAGCGTTAGGTTTAGTGTTAGGGTTACAGTGCAGGTTAGGGTTAGGGTTAGGGTTAGCGTTACGGTGCAGGTAAGGGTTACGGTTAGGGTTAGGGTTTAGGATTAGGCTTAGTGGTAGGGTTAAGGTTAGGTTTGTGGTACAGTAGTGGTTTAGGTTTATGGGTAGGGTTAGGGTTAGGATTAGGTTTACGAAACAGCGTAGGGTAGGTTTACGGTTAGGTTTAGGGTTACGGTACAATTTAGGTATAGGTTTAGGGTTAGTGTTACAGTACAGGTTATAGTTAAGTTTAGGGGTAAGGTTACGGTAGAGGTAAGTGTTAGGATTAGGTTTAGCGTTAGGGTTAGGGTTACGGTATAGTTTATGGTTAAGTTTAGATTTAGGGTTAGGGTTCGGGTTACGGTAGAGGTTAGGGTTAGGCTTAGGGTTGAGTTTAGGGTTACGGTTACGGTACAGGTTAGGGTTAGTGTTAGGGTTAAGGTTAGGGTAGGGTTACCGTTAGGGTTATGGTACAGGTTAGGGTTAGAGTTAGGGTTAAGGTTAGGGTTAGGGATACGGTTCAGGACACGGTTAGCGTTATGGTTAGGGTTACGGACAGGGTAGGGTTAGGGTTAGTGTTAGGTTAGGGTTAGGTTTATCGTACAGGTTAGGGTCAGGTTTAGGGTTAGGGTTAGGTTTAGTGTAGCGTTAGGGTTGCGGTACAGGTTAGGGTTAGGGTTAGGTTTAGGGTTAAGATACAGGTTAGGGTTAGGTTTAGGGTTAGGGTTAAGTTTGCGGTACAGTTGTGGGTTTGGTTTACGGGTAGGGTCAGGGTTAGGGTTATGGTTAGGGATATGGTACAGGGTAGGGTTAGGTTTAGGGTTAGGGTTAGGGTTACAGTACATGTTGGGGTTAGGGTTAGGGTTACAGTACAGTTTAGGGTTAGGGTTATGGTTAGGGCTACGGTACAGGTTATGGTTAGTTTTAGGATTAGGTTTAGGGTTATGGAACAGGTTAGGTTTAGGGTTAGGTTTAGGGTTAGGGTACAGATTGGGTTTAAGTTTAGGGTTAGTTTTAGGGTTAGGGTTATGATACGAATAGGCTTACGGTTAGGTTTAGGGTTAGGGTTAAGGTATAGGTTAGCGTTAGGGTTAGGATTAGGTTTAGGTTTAGGGTACTGTACAGGTCAGGGTTAGGGTTACGGTATATGGTAGAGTTAGTTTTAGGGTTAGGGTAAGTTATGGTACAAGTTAGGGTTAGGTTTATGGTTAGTGTTAGTGTTAGGGTTACGGTACAGTTTAGGGTTAGGGTTAGGTTTAGGGTTGTGGTACAGGTTAGGGTTATGGTTACGGGTAGGGTTACAGTACAGGTAAGGGTTAGGGTTAGGGTTAGCGGTTAGGGTTAGAGTTACGGTACAGTTTAGGGTTACGTTTAGGGTTGGGTTTAGGGTTTCAGATACGGTTACGGTACAGGTTAGGGTTCCGGTTAGGGTTAGGGTTAGGTTAAGGTTAGGGTTAGGGTTAAGGTAGGGTTACGGTACAGGTTAGGGATAGGGATAAGGTTAAGTTTTGGGTTAGGGATAGGTTTAGGTTTAGTGTTAGGTTTACGGTACAGGTTAGGGTAGGTTTAGTGTTAGGGTTACAGTACAGGTTTGGGTTAGGTTTAGCTTTAGGGACAGGGTTAATGTTATGGTACATGTAAGGGTTATGGTTAGATTTAGGGATAGGGTTAGGGTTAGGTTTGCAATAGAGTTGTGGGTTTGGTTTACGTGTAGGGTTAAAGTTAGGGTTAGGGTTAGGGTACAGGGTAGGGTTAGGTATAGGGTTAGGGTAGGGTTACAGTACAAGTTAGGTTTAGGTTTAGGGTTAGTGTTAGGGTTAGGCTCACGGTACAGTATAGGGTTAGGGACATAGTTAGGTTTACGGTACAGGTTATGGTTAGTTTTAGGGTTAGGATTAGGATTAGGGTACAGGTTGGGTTAAAGGTTAGGGTTTGTGTTAGGGTTAGGGTTACGATACAAGTTAGGATTACGGTTAGGTTTAGGGTAAGGGTTAGGGTTAAGGTATAGGTTAGCGTTAGGGTTAGGGTTAGGGTTAGGTTTAGGGTTACTGTACAGGTTAGGGTAGGGTTAGTGTTAGGGTTAGCGTTACGGTACAGGTTAGTGTTAGGGTTAGGTTTAGGGTAAGTTTTAGGGTTCGGGTTAGGTTTAGGGTTAGGGTTTTGGTACATTTTAGGGTTAAGGTTAGGTTTAGAGTTAGGTTTAGGGTTACGGTACAGGTTAGGTGTAGGATTAGGTTTAGTGTTACGGTACATGTAAGAGTTACTTTAGGGTAGGGTTACGGTTAGTGTTACGGTTAGGGTTGTGGTACAGTTGTGGTTTAGGTTACTTGTAGGGTTGAGGTTAGGGTATGGGTTACGGTTCCGGGTAAGGTTAGGTTTAGGGTTATGGTTACAGTACGGGTTAGGGTTAGGGTTAGGGTTAGGGTTAGGGTTAGGGTTAGGGCTACCCTACAGATTAGTGTCAGGTTTAGGGTTAGGGTTAAGGTTAGGGTTGTGGTACAGGTTAGGGTTAGGGTTAGGGTTACCGTACAGGTTAGGGTTAGTGTTAGGGTTAGGGTTACCGTAAAGGTTAGGTTTAGGGTTAAAGTTAGGGTTAGGGTTGAAGTACAGGTTAAGTTTAGGGTTAGGGATATGGTTACGGTACAGGTTCGGATAAGTTTTAGGGTTAGGTTTACGGTACAGGTTATGGTGAGGGTTAGGGTTACAGTTTCGGTACAGGTTAGGGTTAAGGTTAGGTTTAGGCTTAGGTTTAGGGTTACGGTACAGGTTAGGTTTAGGGTTAGGGTTAGTGTTACGGTACAGGTAAGGTAACGGTTAGGGTTAGTGTTAGGATTAGGGTTACGGTAAGGTTTGCGGTATAGTTGTGGGCTAGGGTTATGGGTATGTTTAAGGTTCGGTTACTGTACAGGTTAGGGTTAGGGTTAGGGTTAGGGTTAGTGTTATGTTTAGGTTAGGGTACCGTACAGGTTAGTGTCAGGGTTAGGGTTAGGGTTTGATTTAGGGTTAGCCTTAGGGTTGCGGTACAGGTTAGGGTTAGGTTTAGCGTTAGGGTTATCGTACAGTTTAGGGTTAGGGTTAGGGTTAGGGTTGCGGTACAGGTTAGGGTTAGGGTTAGGGTTACGGTTACAGTACAGGTTAACATTTGGTTTAGGGTTAGGGTTAGGATTACGGTAAAGGTTAGGGTTAGGGTTATGGTTAGGGTAAGGGTTAGGGTTATGGTACATATTATGTTTGGGTTTAGGGTTAGGGTCAGGGTTATGGTACAGGTTTGGTTTAGGATTAGGTTTAGGGTCACGGTACAGGTTAGGGTTAAGGTTAGGTTTAGGGTTAGGGTTAGGTTACAGTAAAAGTTATGGTTATGGTTAGGTTTAGTGTTAGGGTTAGTGTTTAGGTTAGCATTAGGGTTAGGGTTAAGGTTGGTTTAGGGTTACGGTACAGGTTAGGGTTTTGTTTAGGGGTATGGTTAGGGTTACAGTACATATTATGTTTAGGTTTAGGGTTAGGGTCAGGGTTATGATACGGGTTAGGTTTAGGGTTAGGTTTAGGGTCACGGTACAGGTTAGGGTTAAGTTTAGGTTTAGGGTTAGGTTTAGGGTTACAGTAAAAGTTATGGTTACGGTTAGGTTTAGTGTTAGGGTTAGTGTTTAGGTTAGCATTAAGGTTAGGGTTAAGGTTTGTTTTAGGGTTATGGTACAGGTTAGGGTTTTGTTTAGGGGTATGGTTAGGGTTACGGTACATATTATGTTTAGGTTTAGGGTTAGGGTCAGGTTTATGGTACAGGTTTGGTTTAGGATTAGGTTTAGGGTCACGGTACAGGTTAGGGTTAAGGTTAGGTTTAGGGTTAGGGTTAGGGTTACAGTAAAAGTTATGGTTATGGTTAGGTTTTGTGTTAGGGTTAGTGTTTAGGTTAGCATTAGGGTTAGGATTAAGGTTTGGTTTAGGGTTACGGTACAGGTTAGGGTTTTGTTTAGGGGTATGGTTAGGGTTACGGTACATATTATGTTTAGGTTTAGGGTTAGGGTCAGGGTTATGGTACGGGTTAGGTTTAGGGTTAGGTTTAGGGTCACGGTACAGGTTAGGGTTAAGGTTATTTTTAGGGTTAGGTTTAGGGTTACAGTAAAAGTTATGGTTACGGTTAGGTTTATTGTTAGGGTTAGTGTTTAGGTTAGCATTAGGGTTAGGTTTAAGGTTAGGTTTTGGGTTACGGTACAGGTTAGGGTTAGATTTAGGGGTAGGGTTAGGGTTAAGTATAGTTTTAGGCTTAGGTTTCGGGTTCGGGTTAGGGTTAGGGTTAGGTTTATGGAACAAGTTAGGATTACGGTAAGGTTTAGGGTTACGGTTATGGTATAGGTTAGCATTGTGTTTAGGGTTAGGGTTAGCTTTAGGGTTACGGATAGGGTTAGGGTTAGGGTTATGGTACAGGTTAGGGTTAGGGTTAGTGTTAGGGTTACAGTATACATTAGAGTTATGTTTAGGGTTTTGTTTAGGGTTACGGAACAGGTTAGGTTTAGGGTTAGGGTTAGTGTTACTGTACGGTAAGTGTTAGGGTTAGTTTTAGGGTTACGGTACAGGTTAGGTTTAGGGTTAGGGTTAGTGTTACTGTACGTTAAGGGTTAGGTTTAGTTTTAGGGTTACGGTACAGGTTTGCGGGACAGTTGTGGGTTAGGGTTATGGTTATGGTTAGGGTTATGGTACAGGTTAGGTTTAGGTTAGGGATATGGTTACGGTACAGGTAAGGGTTAGGGTTAGTTTTAGGGTTACGGTACAGGTTAGAGTTAGGGTTAGGGTTAGGGTTAGTGTTACGGTTATGGTAGTGCTTAGGGTAAGGCTTAGGGTTGGGTTTAGGGTTATGGTTAGGAATACAGTACATGTCAGGGATACGTTTATGGTTAGGGTTAGGGTTAAGGTTAGGTTTAGGGTAAGGTTTGGGTTTCGGGTTAGGGTTAGTGTTACAGTACGGGTTAGGGTTAGGGTTAGTGTTAGTGTTAGGGTTAGGTTTGCCATAGAGGTTAGGGTACAGGTTAGTTTTAGAGTTAGTTTTAAGGTTAGGGTTAGGGATACAGTTCAGGACACGGTTAGTGTTAGGATTAGGGTTACGGACAGGGTAGGGTTAGGGTTAGTGTTAGGGTTAGGGTAAGGGTTATCGTACAGGTTAGGGTCAGGGTTAGGGTTAGGGTTAGGTTTAGTGTAGGGTTAGGGTTGCGGTACAGGTTAGGGTTAGGGTTATTTTAGGGTTAAGATACAGGTTAGGGTTAGGTTTAGTGTTAGGGTTAGGTTTGCGTTACAGTTTAGTGTTAGCTTTAGGGTTAGGGTTACGTTACAGTTTAGCATTATGTTTAGTTTTAGGGTTATGGTAGAGGCTAGGCTTAGGGTTAGGGTTACTGTACAGGTTAGAGTAGGTTTAGGGTTAGGCTTAGTGTTAGGGTTAGGGTTGTGGTACAGGTTAGGGTTAGGGTTTCGGTTAGGGTTACCGTACAATTTAGGGTTAGTGTTAGTGTTATGGTTTGGGTTAGGGTTACCGTATAGGTTAGTGTCAGGGTTAGTTTTAAGGTTAGGTTTAGAGTTGGGGTTACCGTAAAGTTTAGGGTTAGGGTCATGCTTAGGGTTGCGGTACAGGTTAGGTTTAGGTTTAGGGTTAGGGTTACGATACACGATAGCATTAGGTTTAGGTTTAGGGTTAGGGTTACGGTACAGGTTAGGGTTAGGATTAGGGTTAGGGTTAGGTTTAGGGTTACGATACAGGTTAGGGTGAAGGTTAGGGTAATGTTAGGTTTACGGTATCAGTAAGGGTTACGGTTAGGTTTAGGGTTAGGTTTACGGTATAGGTTACCATTAGGGTTAGGGTTAGGGTTAGGTTAGGGTTATGGTTACGTTAGGGTTATAGTTAGGGTTACGTTACAGGTTAGGCTTAGGGTAGTGTTAGGGTTAGGGTTAGGTTTGCCATAGAGTTTAGATTTAGGGTCAGGGTTAGGTTACATGTTATGTTTATAGTTAGTGTTAACGTTAGGGTTAGGGTTATGGTACAGGTTAGGGTTAGGGTTAGGGTACAGTGTAGGGTTAGGTAGGGTTAGGTTTAGGTTTACGGTACACGTTAGGGTTAGGGTCAGGGTAAGGGTTACGGTACAGGTTAGGTTTAGGATTAGGGTTTGGGTTAGGGTTACGGTACTGGTTAGGTTTAGGGGTACCGTTAGTATTACGGTACAGGTAAGGGTTACGGTTAGGGTTAGGTTTAGGGTTAGGGTTAGGGTAAGGTTTAGGGTTGCCGTAGAGGTGTGGTTTATGTTTACGGGTAGGGTTAGGGTAGGGTTACGGTACTTTTTAGGGTGTGTTTTAGGGTGAGGGTTACTGTACAGGTTAGGGTTAGTGTTAGGGTTAGGGTTAGGGTAGGGTTAGGATTAGGGTTAGTGTTAAGGTACAGGTTAGGGTTAGGGTTAGTGTTCGGTTTAGGGTTGGGTTTGCCTTAGAGGTTAGTGTTAGGTTTACGGTACAGGTTAGTGTTAGGGTTAGGTTTAGGGTTAGGCTTACGGTACAGGTTACGGTTAGGGTTATGGGTAGGGTTACGGTACATGTTAGGGTTAGGGTTAGGGTAAGAGTTACGGTATAGGTTATGGTTATGGTTAGGGTTAGGGTTTCGGTACAGGTTAGCATTAGGTTTAGTGTTAGGGTTACAGTATAGGTTAGGGTTTGGGTTATGGTTAGGGTTACGATACAGGTTAGATTTAGGGTTAGGGTTAGTGTTACATTAAAGGTAAGGGTTACGGTTAGGGTTAGGGTTAGGCTTAGGATTAGGGATAAGTTTAGGTTTGTGGTACAGTTTTGGGTTAGGTTTATGGTTAGGGTAGTGTTAGGGTTAGGGTTACGGTACAGGGTAGGGTTAGGTTTAGGGTTAGGGTTAGGGTTACGGTATAAGTTAGGGATAAGTTTAGGTTAGTCTTAGGGTTAGGGTTACGGTACAAGTTAGGGATAGGTTTAGGGTTAGTGTTAGGGTTAGGATTACGGTACAGGTTAGGGTTAGGTTTAGCGTTACGGTACAGGTTAGGGATATGGTTAGGGGTAAATTTAGGGTTAGGGTTAGGGTTAGGGTTACTGTACAGTTTAGGGTTAGGGTTAGGCTTAGGGTTAGGTTATAGGTAACCGTTATGGTTAGTGGTAGGGTTACTGTACATGTTAGGGTTAGGGTTAGGGTTAGAGTTACGGTGTAGGTTAGGTTTAGTGTTAGGGTTAGGGTTTCGGCACAGGTTAGTGTTAGGTTTAGTTTTAGGGTTACAGTACAGGTTAGGGTTAGATTTAGGGTTAGCGTTACGGTACAGGTAAGGGTTACGGTTAGGGTTAGGCATAGGCTTAGGTTTAGGGTTAAGGTTAGGTTTGTGGTACAGTTGTGGTTTAGGTTTACGCGTAGGGTTAGGGTTAGGGTTAGGGTTACGAAACAGGGTAGGGTAGGTTTACGGTTAGGGTTAGGATTACGGTATAATTTAGGGATAGGTTTAGGGTTTGTTGCTGTACAGGTTAGAGTTAAGTTTAGGGGTAAGGTTACGGTACAGGTAAGGGTTAGGATTAGGGTTAGCGTCAGGGTTAGGGTTATGGTATAGTTTAGGGTTAAGTTTAGAGTTAGGGTTAGGTTTATGGTTAGGGTTAGGTTAGGTTAGAGTTAGGGTTAGGTTTATGTTTAGGTTTGCCATAGAGTTTAGATTTAGGGTGACGGTTAGGGTACAGGTTAGGTTTATAGTTAGTTTTAAGGTTAGGGTTAGGGATACGGTACAGGTTAGGGTTAAGGTTAGGGTTACAGTACAGGGTAGGGTTAGGGTTAGGGTTAGGGTAAGGGTTAGGGTTACAGTACATATTATGTTTAGGTTTAGGGTAGGGATAGGGTTATGGTACAGGTTAGGTTTAGGGTTAGTTTTAGGGTCACGGTACAGGTTAGGGTTAACGTTAGGTTTAGGGTTAGGGTTAGGGTTACAGTAAAAGTTATGGTTACGGTTAGGTTTAGGGTTAGGGTTAGTGTATAGGTTAGCCTTAGGGTTAGGGTTAGGGTTAGGTTTAATATACGGTACAGGTTAGGGTTAGGTTGAGGGGTAGGGTTAGGGTTACGGTACAGGTTAGTGTTACGTATAGGTTTAGGATTAGGGTTCGGGTTCGGGTTAGGGTTTGGTTTACGGAACAAGTTAGTATTACGGTAAGGTTTAGGGTTAGGGTTATGCTATAGGTTAGCATTGGGTTTAGGGTAAGGGTTAGCTTTCGGGTTACGGTAGAGGTAAGGGTTTTGGATAGGGTTAGGGTTAGGGTTACGGTACAGGTTAGGGTTAGGTTTAGTGTTACGGTTACAGTATAGGTTAGGGTTAGGGTTAGGGTTATATTTAGGGTTACGGAACTGGTTAGTTTTAGGGTTGGGGTTAGTGTTACTGTACGGTAAGGGTTACGGTTAGGGTTAGGTTTAGAGTTACGTTAGGTTTGCAGTACAGTTGTGGGTTAGGGTTAAGTTTAGGGTTAGGGTTATGGTACAGGTTAGGTTTAGGTTAGGGGTATGGTTATGCTACATGTAAGGTTTAGGGTTAGTTTTAGGGTTACAGTGCAGGTTAGAGTTAGGGTAAGGGTTAGGGTTAGTGTTACGGTTACGGTAGTGGTTAGGGTAAGGCTTAGGGTTGGGTTTAGGGTTACGGTTAGGGTTACGGTACAGGTTAGGGATACATTTGTGGTTAGGTTTAGGGTTAGGGTTAGGGTTAAGGTTAGGTTTAGGGCAAGGTTTTGGGTTAGGGTTAGGGTTAGTGTTACGGTACAGGTAAGGTAACGGTTAGGGTTAGTGTTAGGATTAGGGTTACCTTAAGGTTTGTGGTATAGTTGTGGGCTAGGGTTACGTGTATGGTTAGGGTAACGGTTACGGTACAGGTTAGGGTTAGGGTTAAGGTTAGGATTAGGTTTAGGGTTCTGGTTACGGTACAGGTTAGCGTTAGGGTTAGGGTTAGCGTTAGGGTGAGGGTTAATGTTACCGTACAGATTAGTGTCAGGGTTAGGGTTAGGGTTGCTGTATAGGTTAGGGTTAGGGTTAGGGTTTGGTTTACCGTACAGGTTAGGGTGAGGGTTAGATTTAGGGTTTCGGTACAGGTTAGGGTTGTGGTTAGGGTTACGGTTATGGTACAGGTTAGCATTAGGTTTAGGGTTAGGGTTAGGGTAACGGTACAGGTTAGGGTTAGGGTTAGGGTCAAGTTAAGGGTTAGGGTTACGGTACAGGGTATGGTTCCGTTTAGGGTTTGGGTTAGGGTTACGATACAGGTTAGGGTTAGGTTTAGGTTTAGGGTTACGTTACAGGTTAGGGTTAAGTTTCGGTTTAGGGTTAGAGTTAGAGTTACGATACAAGTTATGGTTACCGTTAGGTTTAGGGTTAGGGTTACGGTATAGGTTACATTAGGGTTAGGGTTAGGGTTATGTTTACCATACAGGTTAGGATTAGGATTAGGGTTAGAGTTACGGTACAGGTTATGGTTAGGTTTAGGGTTAGGATTACAGTTACGGTACAGGTTAAGGTTAGTGTTACGGTATAGGTTATGGTTAGGGTAAGGGTTACGAACAAGTTAGGTTAACTCTTAGGTTTATGGTTAGGGTTACGTTATAGGTTAGCAATAGGGTTAGGTTTAGGGTTAGGTTTAGGGTTATGGTTCAGGTTAGGGTTAGGGTGTGGGTTACGTTTAGTGTTAGGGATACGGTACAGGTTAAGATTAGGGTTAGGTTTAGGGTTACGGTATAGGGTAGGATTAGGGTTAGGGCAGGTTTACGATATAAGTTAGGGTTAGGGTTAGTGTTAGGGTTAGGCTTACGGTACAGGTTAGGTTTATGCTTAGGGTTAGGGTTAGCGGTTGGTTTAGGTTTAGTGTTACGGTAAAGGTTAGGGTTAGGGTTAGTGTTACGAATAGGGTTAGGGAAACGGTACAAGTTAGGGTTACGGAAGGTTTAGAGTTAGTGTTACGGTATAGGTTAGCGTTAGGGTTAGGGTTAGCATTAGGTTTAGGGTTACGGTACAGGTTAGGGTTAGGGTTAGTGTTAGGGTTAGGGTTAGGTTTGCCATAGAGGTTAGGGTTAGTGTTAGGGTTAGAGAACAGGTTAGGCTTATAGTTAGGGTTAAGGTTAGGGTTAGTGTTACGGTACAGTTTAGGGTTAGTGTTAGGGTTAGGTTTAGGGTTACGGTACAGGGTAGGGGTAGGTTTAGTGTTAGGGTTTTGGTGCAAGTTATGTTTAGGGTTAGGGTAAGTGTTACAGTACAGGTAAGGGTTACGGTTAGGGTTAGGGTTTCGGTTATGTTTAGGGTTAGGGTTAGTGTTACGGTACAGGTAAGGGTTAGGGTTAGTGTTACAGTACAGGTTAGGTTTACGGTTAGGGGTATGGTTACCGTACAGGTAAGGGTTAGTGTTAGGGTTAGCGTTAGGGTTAGCGGTTAGGGTTAGCTTTAAGTTTAGTTTTAGGGTTTGGCTTAGGTTTACGGTACAGGTTAGGGTTAGGGTTAGGGTTAAGCTTAGGTTTAGGGTAAGGTTTAGTGTTAGGGTTAGGGTTAGGGTTAGTGTTATGGTACAGTTTAGGGTTAGGGTTAGTGTTAGTGTTAGGGTTAGGTTTGCCATAGAGGCTAGGTTTATGGTTAGGGTTAGGGCACAGTTTACGTTTAGAGTAGGGTTAAGGTGAGGTTTAGTTTTACGGTAAAGTTAGGGTTAGGGTTAGGGTTAGGGTTACAGTACAGGGTAAGGTTAGTGTTAGGTTTAGGTTTATGGTGACGGTACAACTTAGCTTAGGGTTAGGGTTACAGTACAGGTTAGTGTTAGGGTTAGGGTGAGGGATAGGTTTAGGGCTAGGGTTAGGGTTAGGGTTAGGGTTACGGTACAGGTTACGGTTAATGTTAGGGGTAAGGTTACGGTACAGGTTAGGGTAATTGTTAGGGTTAGGGTTACGGTATAGGTTAGGGTTAGCGTTAGGGTTAGCGTTTTGGTACAGTTTAGGGTTAAGTTTAGGTATAGGCTTAGTTTTAGCGTATGGTGCAGGTCAGGTTTAGGGTTAGTGTAGGCGTTACAGTACAGGTAAGGGTAACCATTAGGGTTAGGGTTAGGGTTAGCGTTATGGTTAGTGTTGCGGTACTGTTTTGGGTTAGGGTTACGGGTAGGGTTACGGTTAGGGTTAGGGTTTCGGTTCAGGGTAGAATTAGGTTTAGTGTTAGGGTTACGGTACAAGTTAGGTTTAGGGTTAGGGTTAGTGTTAGGTTTAGGTTTATGGTACAAGTTAGGGTTAGGGTTAGCGTTAGGGTTAGGGTTAGGGTTACGGTTAGGTATACGGTACAAGTTAGGGTTACGGTTAGGTTTTGGGTTAGTGTTACGGTATAGGTTAGCGTTAGGGTTAGGGTTAGCTATAGGTTTAGGGTTACGGTAGATGGTAGGGTTAGGGTTAGAGTTAGGGTTTTGGTACAGGTTAGGTTTTGGTTTAGGGTAAGTGTTACCTTATACGTAAGGCTTATGGTTAGGTTAGGGTTACTGTTGTTTAGTGTTAGGGTTAGTGTTACGGTACAGGTAATGTTATGGTTAGGGTTACGGTACAGGTTAGGGTTATGGTTAGCGGTATGGTTATGATACAGGTAAGGTTTAGGGTTAGGGTTAGCGTTAGGGTTAGGGTTAGGGTTACAGTTAAGTTTAGTTAGGTTTAGGGTTGGGTTACGGTACAGTTTAGAGTTAGGGTTAGGTTTAGGGTTAGCGTTCGGTAGTGATTAGGGTTATGCTTAGGGTTGGGTTTAGGGTTACAGTTAGGGTTACGGTATAGGTTAGGATTATGGTTACTGTTAGGGTTAGGGTTATGTTTAATCTTATGTTTAGGGTAAGATTTAGGTTTAGGGTTAGGGTTAGTGTTACGGTATGGTTAGGGTTAGGGTTAGTTTTAGGGTTAGTGTTGGGTTTGCCATAGAGGTTAGGTTTAGGGTTAGGGTTAGGGTACAGTTTATGTTTAGAGTTAGGGTTAAGGTGAAGTTTAGGGTTACGGTAAAGGTTAATGTTAGGTTTAGGGTTAGTTTTACGGTACAGGGTAGGGTTAGGGTTACGGTTAGGTTTAGGTTGACGGTACAATTTAGCTTAAGGTTAGAATTAGGGTTAGGGTTACGGTACAGGTTAGTGTTAGCGTTAGGGTTAGGGTTAGGATGACGGTTAGGGTTAGTGTTAGGGTTACGGTACAGGTTAGGGTAAGTGTTAGGTTTAGGGTTACGGTACAGGTTAGGTTTTGGGTTAGTGTTAGCGTTACGGGAGAGGTAAGGGTAATGGTTAGGGTTAGGGTTAGTGTTAGGGTTAGGGTTACGGTTAGGGTTGCGGTAGTGTTTTGGGTTAGGGTTACGGGTAGGGTTATGGTTAGGTTTAGGGTTTCGGGTCAGGGTATGGTTAGGTTTAGTGTTAGCGTTACGGTACAAGTTAGATTAAGGGTTACGATTACGGTTAGGGTTTCGGTACAGTTGGGGTTAGGATTATGGGTAGGGTTAGGATTAGGGTTATGTTTACGGAACAGTTTAGGGTTAGAGATAGGGGTATTATTACAGTACAGGTAAGGGTTAGGGTTAGCTTAGGGTTAGGGTTAGGGCTAGGGTTAAGGTTAGAGTTAGAGTAGGATTACTGTACAGGTTAGAGTGAGGGTTAGGGTTAGGTATAGGGTTAGGGCAAGGATTAGGGTTAGGGTAGTGGTTAGGGTACGGCTTAGGGTTGGGTATAGGTTTACCGTTAGGGTACGGTACAGGTTAGGCGTACGGTTACGGTTCGGGTTAGGGTTAGGGTTATCGTACAGTTTAGGGTCAGGGTTAGGATTAGGGTTAGGATTAGGGTAGGGTTAGAGTTGCTGTACAGGTTAGGGTTAGGGTTAGTTTTAGGCTTACCATACAGGTTAGGGTTAGGGTTAGGTTTAGGTTTGCGTTACAGTTTAGTGTTAGCGTTAGGGATAGGGTTACGGTACAGTTTAGCATTAGGTTTTGGTTAGGGTTATGGTACAGGTTAGGGTTAGGGTTAGGGTCTGGGTTAGTGTTAGGTTTAGGGTTGTGGTACCTTAGGGTTAGGGTTAGGGTTACGGTTATTGTACATGTTAGCATTAGGATTAGTGTTAGTGTTAGGGTTAGGGTTATGGTTAGGTTTACGGTAGTGGTAGGGTTAGGCATTGGGTTGGGTTTATGGTTCAGGTTAGGGTTATGGTACAGGTTAGGTTTATGGTTACGGTAAGGGTTAGGGTTAGGGTTAGGTTAGAGGTTAGGTTTAGGGTAAGGTTTAGGGTTAGGGTTAGGGTTAGTGTTAGGGTACAGGTTAGGGTTAGTTTTAGGGTTAGGGTTAGGTTTGCCATAGAGGTTAGGGTTAGGGTTAGGGTTAGGGTACAGATTAGGTTTAGAGTTAGGGTTAAATTTAGGGTTAGGTTACGGTTCAGGTAATGGTTAGCGTTAGGGTTAGGGTTACGGTACAGGGTAGGGTTAGGGTTAGGGTTAGGTTTAGGATTATGGTCCAATTTTGGGTTAGGGTTAGGGTTACGGTACAGATTAGTGTTAGGGTTAGGGTTACGGTACAGGTTAGGGTTAAGGTTAGAGTTAGTGTTACGGTACAGGTTACGGTTAGGGTTAGGGGTAGGGTTACGGTACAGGTTAGGGTAAGTTTTACGGTTAGGGTTACGGTACAGGTTATGGTTATGGTTAGGTTAGGGTTTCAGTACAGGTTAGGGTAAAGGTTAGTTTTAGGGTTAGGGTTAGGGTTACGGTTATGGTTGCAGTACAGTTGTGGGTTAGGGTTACGGGTAGGGTTACGGTTAGGGTTAGTGTTACGGTCCAGGGTAGGTTTAGGTTTAGTTTTAGGGTTACGGTTCAGGGTAGGGTTAGGGTTTGGGTTAGTGTTAGGCTTAGCGTTACTTTACAGGTTAGGGTTAGGATTAGGGTTAGGTTTAGGGTTAGGGGTAGGTTTACCGTACAAGTTAGTGTCAGGGTCAGGGCTAGGGTTAGGGTTAGGGTTAGGGTTGTGGTACAGGTTAGGGTTAGGGTTAGGGTTAGGGTTGCGGTATAGGTTAGGGTTAGTGTTAGGGTTACGGTTACAGTACATGTTAGCATTAGGTTTAGGGTTAGCTTTACAGTAAAGGTTAGGGTGAGGGCTAGGGTTACGATTAGGGTTATGTTTAGGGTTACGGTACAGGTTAGGGTTACGCTTAGGTTTAGGGTTAGGGTTAGGGTTAGGGTTAGCATTAGGGTTAGGGTTAGGTTTAGGATTATGGTACAGGTAACGGTTAGGGCTAGGGTTACGGTACAGGTTAGCGTTAGGGTTAGGGATAGCGTTAGGTTTAGGGTTACGGTACAGGTTAGGCTTAGGGTTAGGGTTAGCTTTAGTGTTACGGTACAGGTTAGGGTTAGGGATAGGGTTAGGGTTAGGGTTACGGTACAGGTTAGGTTTAGGGTTAGTGTTAGGGTTACCGTACAGGTTAGGGTTAGGGTTAGGGTCAGGGTAAGGGTTAAGGTTACGGTACAGGTTATGGTTAGGTTTTGGATTAGGATTACGGTACAAGTTATTGTAAATTTTAGGTTTAGGGTTACGGTAAGTGTATAGGTTACACTAGGGTTAGGGTTAAGGTTAGGTTTAGGGTTACGGTACAGGTTAGGGTTAGGGTTACGGTACATGTTACAGTTAGGTAGAGGGGTAGGGTTAGGGTTACGGTACAGGTTAGGTTTAAGGATAGTTTTAGGGTTAGGGTTCGGGTTCGGGGTAGGGTTAGGGTTACCATACAGGTTAGGTTTAGGGTTAGGGTTAGGGTTACGGTAGAGGTGATGGTTATGTTAGCGTTAGGTTAGGGTTACGGTACAGGTTAGGGTTAGGGTAGGGTTAGCTTTAGTGTTGTGGTACAGGTTAGGGTTAGGGTAGGGTTAGGGTTAGGGTTACGGTACAGGTTAGGGTTAGGGTTACGGTACAGCGTAGGGTTAGGGCTATGGTTAGTGTTATGGTTACGATACACGTTTTGGTTAGGTTTAGGTTTAGGGTTAGGGTTAGGGTTACGGTACAGGATAGTGTTAGGTTTAGGGTTGGGGTTAGGGATAGTTTTACAGTACAGGTTAGGTTTAAAGTTAGTGGTTGGGTTAAGGTACAGGTTAGTGTTAGAGGTAGGGTTAGGGTTAGGTTTAGGTTTAGGGATACGGTACAAGTTAAGGTTACGGTTACGTTTAGGATTAGTTTTACAGTATAGGTTAGCGTTAGGGTTAGGGTTAGGTTTAGGGTTACGGTACAGGTTAGGGTTAGGGTTAGGATTAGGGTTAGGCTTAGGTTTACGGTACAGGTTAGGTTTAGGTTTAGTGTTAGGGTTAGTGGTACGATACAGGTTAAGGTTAGTGTTAGGTTTAGGGTTAGGTTTAGGGTTATGGTACAGGTTAGGTTTAGGGTTAGGGTTAGGGTAATGGTTAGGGTTAGGGTTAGGGAACAGGGTAGGGTTACGGTTAGGGGTATGGTTACGATACAGGTAATGTTTAGGTTTAGGGTTAGCATTAGGGTTAGTCTTAGGTTTAGGGTTAGGGTTAAGGTTAGGGTTAGGGTTAGTGTTAGGGTTATGGTACACTTTAAAATTAGGGTTAGGGTTAGGTTTAGGTTTAGGGTTACAGTTATGGAAGTGGTTAGGGTTAGGCTTAGGTTTGTTTTTAGGGTTACGGTTAGTGTTACGGTACTGGTTTGGGATACGTTTACGGTTAGGGTTAGGGTTACGGTTAGGGTTATGATTAGGTTTAGGGTAAGGTTTTGGGTTAGGGTTAGGGTTAGTGTGATGGTACAGGTTACGGTTAGAGTTAGTGTTATGGTTAGGTTTAGGTTTGCCATAGAGGTTAGGGTTAGGGTTAGGATGAGGGTACAGGTTAGGTTAGAGTTAGGGTTAAGATTAGGGTTAGTTTTACAGGACACGTAAGGGTTAAGGTTAGGGTTGCGGTACAGGGTAGGGTTATGGTTAGGGTTAGGTTTAGGGTTACGGACCAATTTAGGTTTAGGGTTAGTGTTAGGGTTAGGTTTACGGTACAGGTTAGGGTTAGGGTTAGGGTTAGTGTTACAGTACAGGTAAGGGTTACGGTTTGAGTTAGAGTTATGGTTAGGGTCACGTTTAGGGTTGCGTTCCAGTTGTGGTTTAGGGTTACGGGTAGGGTTGGGGTTAGGTTTAGCGTTACGGGTCAGGGTTGGGTTAGGTTTAGGGTTACGGGTAGGGTTGGGGTTAGGTTTAGCGTTACGGGTCAGGGTTGGGTTAGGTTTAGGGTTATGGTTACGGTACATGTTAGGGTTAGGGTTAGGGTTAGGGTTAGGGTTGCGGTACAGTTTAGGGTTAGGGTTAGTGTTAAGGTTACAGAACAGGTTAGGGTAAGGGTTAAGGTTAGGGTTCGGTTTAGGGTTACAGGATAGGTTTATGTTTAGTATAAGTGTTAGGTACAGGTAAGGGTTATGATTAGGGTTAGGGTAGGGTTACGGATAGGGTTGAGGTACAGTGCTGGGTTAGGGTTAAGGGAAGGGTTACGCTTAGGGTTAGGGTAAGGTTTAGGTTTTGGGTTACCGTACAGCTTAGGGTTACGTTTAGGGGTATGGTTACAGTACAGGAATGGTTAGGGTTATGGTTAAGGTTAGGGTGAGGGTTAGGGTTAGGGTTACGGTACAGGTTAGAGTTAGGGTTAGGGTTAAGTTTAGGTTTAGGGTTACGGTTATGGAAGTGGTTAGGGTTAGGCTTAGGGTTGTTTTTAAGATTACGGTAAGGGTTATGGTACAGGTTTGGGATACGTTTACAGTTAGGGTTAGGGTTACGGTTATGTTTAAGTTTAGGGTAAGTTTTTGGGTTAGGGTTACGGTTAGTGTTATGGTACAGTTTAGGGTTAGGGGTAGTGTTAGGGTTAGCGTTAGGTTTGCCATAGAGGTTAGGTTTAGGGTTAGGGTTAGTGTATAGGGTAGCATTAGGGTTAGGGTTAGGGTTAGGGTTAGGTTTAGGTTTAGGTTTATGGTACAGGTTAGGGTTAGTGTTAGGGTTAGGGTTAGGGTTAGGGTTTCTGTACAGGTTTGGGTTATGGTTAGTGTTACGGTTACGGTACAGGTTAGCATTAGGTTTAGGGTTAGTGTTTGGGTTACCGTACAGGTTAGGTTTAGGGTTAGGGTCAGGGTATGGGTTAGGGTTATGGTAGAGGTTATGGTTAGGTTTTGGGTTAGGGTTACGGTGCAAGTAATTGTAAAGGTTAGGTTTAGGGTTAGGGTAAGTGTATAGGTTACCTTAGGGATAGGGTTTAGGTTAGGTTTAGGGTTATGGTACAGGTTAGGGTAAGGGGGAGGGTTAGGGTTATGGTACATGTTACGGTTAGGTAGAGGGGTAGGGTTATGGTTACGGTACAGGTTAGGTTTAAGGATAGTTTTAGGGTTAGGGTTCGGGTTCAGGGTAGAGTTAGGGTTACCATACAGGTTAGGTTTAGGGTTAGGGATAGGGTTAGGTTTATGGTATAGGTTATGGTTATGTTAGCATTAGGTTAGGGTTACGGTACAGGATAGGGTTAGGGTTAGGGTTAGCTTTAGTGTTACGGTACAGTTTAGGGTTACGGATAGGGTTAGGGTTAGGGTTACGGTACAGGTTAGGGTTAGGGTTAGTGTAAGGGTTACCGTACAGGTTAGGGTTAGGGTTCGGCTTAGCGTTAGGGTTTCGGTACGGTTTGGGTCATGGTTAGTGTTACGGTTACGGTACAGGTTAGCATTAGGTTTAGGGTTAGGGTTTGGGTTACGGTACAGGTTAGGTTTAGGGTTAGGTTCAGGGTAAGGGTTAAGGTTACGGTACAGGTTATGGTTAGGTTTTGGGCTAGGGTTATGGTACAAGTTATTGTAAACGTTAGGTTTAGGGTTACGGTAAGTATATAGGTTACACTAGGGTTAGGGTTAAGGTTAGGTTTAGGGTTACGGTACAGGTTAGGGTTGGGGTTACGGTACAGCGTGGGGTTAGGGTTATGGTTAGTGTTATGGTTTACGATACAAGTTTGGTTAGGTTTAGAGTTTAGGGTTAGGAGTTGGGGTTACGGTACAGGTTAGTTTTAGGTTTAGGGTTGGGGGTTAGGGATAGTTTTGGTATAGAGTTGGGTTTAAAGGGTTAGTGGTTGTGGGTTACGGGTACAGGTTAGTATTAGGGTAGGGTTAGGGTTAGGGTTAGAGTTAGGGATACGGGTACAAGTTAAGGTTACGGTTAGGTTTAGGATTAGTGTTGGTATAGGTTGCCTTGGGGTTAGGGTTAGGTTTAGGGTTACAGTACAGGTTAGGGTTAGGGTTAGGATTAGGGTTAGGCTTAGGTTTACGGTACAGGTTAGGTTTAGGTTTAGTGTTAGGGTTAGTGGTACGGTACAGGTTAAGGTTAGTGTTAGGTTTAGGGTTAGGGTTAGGGTTATGGTACAGGTTAGGTTTAGGGTTAGGGTTAGGGTAAGGGTTAGGGTTAGGGTTAGGGAACAGGTTAGGGTTACGGTTAGGGGGATGGTTACGATACATGTAATGGTTAGGGTTAGGGTTAGCGTTAGGTTTAGTCTTAGGGTTAGGGTTAGGGTTAAGGTTAGGGTTAGGGTTAGCGTTAGGGTTATGGTGCACTTTAAAGTTAGGGTTAGGGTTAGGTTTAGGGTTAGGGTTACAGTTATGGAAGTGGTTAGGGTTATGCTTAGGGTTGTTTTTAGGGTTACGGTTAGTGTTACGGTACTGGTTTGGGATACGTTTACGGTTAGGGTTAGGGTTACGGTCAGGGTTATGATTAGGTTTAGGGTAAGGTTTTGGGTTAGTGTTAGGGTTAGTGTTATGGTACAAGTTAGGGTTAGAGTTAGTGTTAGGGTTAGGTTTAGGTTTGCCATAGAGGTTAGGGTTAGGGTTAGGATTAGGGTACAGGTTAGGTTAGAGTTAGGGTTAAGATTAGGGTTAGTTTTACAGGACACGTAAGGGTTAAGGTTAGGGTTGCGGTACAGGGTAGGGTTATGGTTAGGGTTAGGTTTAGGGTTACGGACCAATTTAGGTTTAGGGTTAGTGTTAGGGTTAGGTTTATGGTACAGGTTAGGGTTAGGGTTAGGGTTAGTGTTACAGTACAGGTAAGGGTTACGGTTTGAGTTAGAGTTATGGTTAGGGTCACGTTTAGGGTTGCGTTCCAGTTGTGGTTTAGGGTTACGGGTAGGGTTGGGGTTAGGTTTAGCGTTACGGTCAGGGTTGGGTTAGGTTTAGGGTTATGGTTACGGTACATGTTAGGGTTAGGGTTAGGGTTAGGGTTAGGGTTGCGGTACAGTTTAGGGTTAGGGTTAGTGTTAAGGTTACAGAACAGGTTAGGGTAAGGGTTAAGGTTAGGGTTCGGTTTAGGGTTACGGTACAGGATAGGTTTATGTTTAGTATAAGTGTTAGGTACAGGTAAGGGTTATGATTAGGGTTAGGGTAGGGTTACGGATAGGGTTGAGGTACAGTGCTGGGTTAGGGTTAAGGGAAGGGTTACGCTTAGGGTTAGGGTAAGGTTTAGGTTTTGGGTTACCGTACAGCTTAGGGTTACGGTTAGGGGTATGGTTACAGTACAGGAATGGTTAGGGTTATGGTAAGGTTAGGGTGAGGGTTAGGGTTAGGGTTACAGTACAGGTTAGAGTTAGGGTTAGGGTTAAGTTTAGGTTTAGGGTTACGGTTACGGAAGTGGTTAGGGTTAGGCTTAGGGTTGTTTTTAGGATTACGGTAAGGGTTATGGTACAGGTTTGGGATACGTTTACAGTTAGGGTTAGGGTTACGGTTATGTTTAAGTTTAGGGTAAGTTTTTGGGTTAGGGTTACGGTTAGTGTTATGGTACAGTTTAGGGTTAGGGGTAGTGTTAGGGTTAGCGTTAGGTTTGCCATAGAGGTTAGGTTTAGGGTTAGGGTTAGTGTATAGGGTAGCATTAGGGTTAGGGTTAGGGTTAGGGTTAGGTTTAGGTTTAGGTTTATGGTACAGGTTAGGGTTAGTGTTAGGGTTAGGGTTAGGGTTAGGGTTTCTGTACAGGTTTGGGTTATGGTTAGTGTTACGGTTACGGTACAGGTTAGCATTAGGTTTAGGGTTAGTGTTTGGGTTACTGTACAGGTTAGGTTTAGGGTTAGGGTCAGGGTATGGGTTAGGGTTATGGTAGAGGTTATGGTTAGGTTTTGGGTTAGGGTTACGGTGCAAGTAATTGTAAAGGTTAGGTTTAGGGTTAGGGTAAGTGTATAGGTTACCTTAGGGATAGGGTTTAGGTTAGGTTTAGGGTTATGGTACAGGTTAGGGTTAGGGGGAGGGTTAGGGTTACGGTACATGTTACGGTTAGGTAGAGGGGTAGGGTTAGGGTTATGGTACAGGTTAGGTTTAAGGATAGTTTTAGGGTTAGGTTTCGGGTTCGGGGTAGAGTTAGGGTTACCATACAGGTTAGGTTTAGGGTTAGGGTTAGGGTTAGTTTTATGTTATAGGTTATGGTTATGTTAGCATTAGGTTAGGGTTACGGTACAGGATAGGGTTAGGGTTAGGGTTAGCTTTAGTGTTACGGTACAGTTTAATGTTAGGGATAGGGTTAGGGTTAGGGTTACGGTACAGGTTAGGGTTAGGGTTAGTGTTAGGGTTACCGTACAGGTTAGGGTTAGGGTTCGGCTTAGGGTTAGGGTTTCGGTACAGTTTGGGTTAGGGTTAGTGTTACGGTTACGGTACAGGTTAGCATTAGGTTTAGGGTTAGGGTTTGGTTTACGGTACAGGTTAAGTTTAGGGTTAGGGTCAGGGTAAGGGTTAAGGTTACGGTACAGGTTATGGTTAGGTTTTGGGTTAGGGTTGCGGTACAAGTTATTGTAAAGGTTAGGTTTAGGGTTACGGTAAGTGTATAGGTTAACTAGGGTTAGGGATAGGTTTAGGGTTAGGGTTACGGTACAGGTTAGGGTTAGGGTTACGGTACAGCGTAGGGTTAGGGTTATGGTTAGTGTTATGGTTACGATACAAGTTTTGGTTAGGTTTAGGTTTAGGGTTAGGGTTAGGGTTACGGTACAGGTTAGTTTTAGGTTTAGGGTTGGGGTTAGGGATAGTTTTACAGTATAGGTTAGGTTTAAAGTTAGTGGTTGGGTTACGGTACAGGTTAGTATTAGAGGTAGGGTTAGGGTTAGGGTTAGGTTTAGGGATACGGTACAAGTTAAGGTTACGGTTAGGTTTAGGATTAGTGTTACAGTATAGGTTAGCCTTAGGGTTAGGGTTAGGTTTAGGGTTACAGTACAGGTTAGGGTTAGGGTTAGGATTAGGGTTAGTCTTAGGTTTACGGTACAGGTTAGGTTTAGGTTTAGAGTTAGGGTTAGTGGTACGGTACAGGTTAAGGTTAGTGTTAGGTTTAGGGTTAGGGTTAGGGTTACGGTACAGGTTAGGTTTAGGGTTAGGGTTAGGGTAAGGGTTAGGGTTAGGGTTAGGGAACAGGTTAGGGTTACGGTTAGGGGAATGGTTACGATACATGTAATGGTTAGGGTTAGGGTTAGCGTTAGGTTTAGTCTTAGGGTTAGGGTTAGGGTTAAGGTTAGGGTTAGGGTTAGCGTTAGGGTTATGGTACACTTTAAAGTTAGGGTTAGGGTTAGGTTTAGGGTTAGGGTTACAGTTATGGAAGTGGTTAGGGTTAGGCTTAGGGTTGTTTTTAGGGTTACGGTTAGTGTTACGGTACTGGTTTGGGATACGTTTACGGTTAGGGTTAGGGTTACGGTTAGGGTTATGATTAGGTTTAGGGTAAGGTTTTGGGTTAGGGTTAGGGTTAGTGTTACGGTACAAGTTAGGGTTAGAGTTAGTGTTAGGGTTAGGTTTAGGTTTGCCATAGAGGTTAGGGTTAGGGTTAGGATTAGGGTACAGGTTAGGTTAGAGTTAGGGTTAAGATTAGGGTTAGGGTTACAGTACACGTAAGGGTTAAGGTTAGGGTTGCGGTACAGGGTAGGGTTATGGTTAGGGTTAGGTTTAGGGTTACGGACCAATTTAGGTTTAGGGTTAGTGTTAGGGTTAGGTATACGGTACAGGTTAGGGTTAGGGTTAGGGTTAGTGTTACAGTACAGGTAAGGGTTACGGTTAGGGTTAGAGTACGGTTAGGGTCACGTTTAGGGTTGTGGTCCAGTTGTGGTTTAGGGTTACGGGTAGGGTTGGGGTTAGGTTTAGGGTTATGGTTACGGTACATGTTAGGGTTAGGGTTAGGGTTAAGGTTAGGGTTGCGGTACAGTTTAGGGTTAGGGTTAGTGTTAGCGTTACAGTACAGGTTAGGGTAAGGGTTAATGTTAGGGTTAGGTTTAGGGTTACGGTACAGGATAGGTTTAGGTTTAGTATAAGTGTTACGTACAGGTAAGGGTTATGATTAGGGTTAGGGTAGGGTTACGGATAGGGTTGAGGTACAGTGGTAGGTTAGGTTAAGGGAAGGGTTATGCTTAGGGTTAGGGTAAGGTTTAGGTTTTGGGTTACGGTACAGGTTAGGGTTATGGTTAGGGGTATGGTTACAGTACAGGAAGGTTTAGGGTTATGGTTAAGTTTAGGGTGAGGGTTAGGGTTAGGGTTACGGTACAGGTTAGAGTTAGGGTTAGGGTTAAGTTTAGGTTTAGGGTTACGGTTACGGAAGTGGTTAGGGTTAGGCATAGGGTTGTTTTTAGGATTATGGTAAGGGTTATGGTACAGGTTTGGGATACGTTTACGGTTAGGGTTAGGGTTAGGGTTATGTTTAGGTTTAGGGTAAGGTTTTGGGTTAGGGTTAGGGTTAGTGTTACGGTACAGGTTAGGGTTAGGGGTAGTGTTAGGGTTAGCATTAGGTTTGCCATAGAGGTTAGGTTTAGGGTTAGGGTACAGGTTAGGTTTAGAGTTAGGGTTAAGATTAGGGTTAGGGTTATGGTACACGTAATGGTTAGGGTTAGGGGTAATGTTAGGGTTAGCATTAGGTTTGCCATAGAGGTTAAGTTTAGGGTTAGGGTACAGGTTAGGTTTAGAGTTAGGGTTAAGATTTGGGTTAGGGTTATGGTACACGTAAGGGTTTGGGTTAGGAGTAGTGTTAGGTTTAGCGTTAGTTTTGCCATAGAGGTTAGGGTTAGGGTTAGTGTTAGGGTACAGGTTATGTTACAGTTAGATTTAAGATTAGGGTTAGGGTTACGGTACACGTAAGGATCACGGTTAGGGTTGTGGTACAGAGTAGGTTTAGGGTGAGGGTTAAATTTAGGGTTAGGGTTTAGGGTGAGGGTTACATTTAGGGGTAGTGTTAGGGTTAGCGTTAGGTTTGCCATAGAGGTTAGGGTTAGAGTTAGGGTTAGGGTACAGGTTATGTTACAGTTAGGTTTAAGATTAGGGTTAGGGTTACGGTACACGTAAGGATCATGGTTAGGGTTGCGGTACAGGGTAGGTTTAGGGTGAGGGTTACATTTAGGGTTACGGACCAATTTAGGGTTAGGGTTAGTGTTAGGGTTAGGGTTACGGTACAGGTTAGTGTTAGAGTTAGGGTTAGGGTTAGGGTTAGGGTTATGGTACAGGTTAGGTTATGGTTAGGGTAAGGGTTACGGTACAGTTTAGAGTAAGTGTTAGGTTTAGGGTTACGGTACAGATTAGGTTTAGGGTTAGGGTTTTGTTACAGGTTAGGGTTAAGGTTAGGTGTAGGGTTAGGGTTAGGGTTACGGTACTGGTTAGGTTTAGTGTTAGGGTTAGTGTTATGGTACAGGTAAGTTTACGGTAGGGTTAGAGTTATGGGTAGGGTTACATTAGTGTTGCGGTATGTTTGTGGTTTAGGGTTTGGTGGGTTGGGGTTAGAGTTAGGGTTATGGTTCAAGGTAGGGTTAGGTTTAGGGTCATGGTTACGGCACAGTTTGTGGTCAGTGTTAGGGTTAGGGTTAGGGTTACCGTACAAATTAGTGTCAGGGTTAGGGTTATGGTTATTGTTAGGGTTAGGGTTAGGGTTTCGGTACAGGTTAGGGTTAGGGTTAGGGTTACGGTTACGGTACAGGTTAGCATTAGGTTTACGGTTAGAGGGATCCCTGGGTGGTCCAGCGGTTTGGCGCCTGCCTTTGGCCCAGGGCGCGATCCTGGAGACCCGGGATCGAATCCCTTGTCGGGCTCCCGGTTCATGGAGCCTGCTTCTCTCTCTGCCTGTGTCTCTGCCTCTCTCTCTCTCTCTGTGTGTTTGTGACTGTCATAAATAAATAAAAATAAAAAAAAGGGTTTATGGTTAGGATTTGGATTACGGTACAGGTTAGGGTTAGGGTCAGGGTAAGAGTTAGGGTTACGGTACAGTTTAGGGTTAGGGGTAGGTTTAGGGTTACGTTACAGGTTAGGGTTAATGTTCGTTTTAGTTTTAGGGTTAGAGTTACGGTACAAGTTATGTTTACGGTTATGTTTAGGGGTAGGGTTACGGTATAGGTTAGCATTAGGGTTAGTGTTAGGTTTAAGGTTACGGTACATGTTACGGTTAGGGTTAAGGTTAGGGTTAGGGTTAGGGTAGAAGTTAGGGTTATGGTTAGGTTTAGGGTTAGTGTTACGGTATAGATTAGTGTTAGGGTTAGGTTTAGGTTTAGGTTTAGGGTTACGGTACAGGTTAGGGTTAGGTTTAGGGTTAGCGTTAGTGGTACGGTACAGGTTAGCTCTAGGGTTAGGGTTAGGGTTAGGGTTAGTGTTAGTGTTACGGTACAGGTTAGGGTTAGTGTTAGGGTTAAGGTTAGGTTTGCCATAGAGTTTAGATTTAGGTTAGGGTTAGGGTACAGGTTAGGTTGATAGTTAGGGTTAAGGTTAGGGTTAGGGTTACCGTACAGATTAGGTTTAGGGTTAGGGTTAGGTTTACGGTACAGGGTAGTGTTAGGGTTAGGGTTAGGGCTTCGGTACACGTTAGGGTTAGGGTTAGTGTTAGGGTTACAGTACAGGTTAGGGTTAGGGTTAAGGGTTAGGGTTAGGTTTAGTGTTACGGTACAGGTAAGGTTTAGGTTTAGGGTAAGTGTTACGGTACAAGGAAGGGTTACGGTAAGGGTTAAGGTAGGGTTACAGATAGGGTTGAGGTACATTGTGGGTTAGGGTTACGGGGAGGCTTAGGGTTAGGGTTAGGGTTAGGGTTACGGTACAGGTTAGAGTTAGGGTAGGGTTAGGGTTAGGGTTAGGGTTAGGGTTAGGTTTAGGATTAGGTTTACCTTTATGAAAGTGGTTAGGGTTTGGCTGAGGGTTGTTTTTAGGGTTACGGTTAGGGTTACGGTACAGGTTTGGGATACATTTACGATTAGGGTTAGGGTTAGGGTTATGTTTAGGTTTAGGGTAAGGTTTTGGGTTAGGGTTATGGTTAGGGTTAGGGTTACGGACCAATTAAATGTCAGGGTTAGTGTTAGGGTTAGGGTTATGGTACAGGTTAGTGTTAGATTTAGGGTTAGGGTTAGGTATAGGGTTAAGGTACAGGTTAGGTTTAGGGTTAGGGGTAGGGTTACAGTACAGTTTAGGGTAAGTGTTAGGGTTAGGTTTACGGTACAGGTTATGTTAGAGCTAGTGTTAGGGTTAGGGTAAGGTTTGCCTTAGAGGTTAGGGTTAGGGTACAGGTTAGGTTTAGAGTTAGGGTTAAGATTAGGGTTAGGGTTACGGTACACGTAAGGGCGAGGGTCAGGGTTGCGGTACATGGTAGGTTTAGGGTTAGGGTTAGGTTTAGGGTTACGGACTAATTTAGGTTTAGGGTTAGAGTTAGGGTTAGCGTTACGGTACACGTTAGAGTTAGGGGTAGGGGTAGAGGTAGGGTTACGGATCAATTTAGGTTTAGGGTTAGTGTTAGGGTTAGGGTTTCGGTGCAGATTAGGGTTAAGGTTAGATTTAGGGTGAGAGTTAGGGTTACGGTTAGAGAAACGGTACAGTTGTGGTTTAGGGTTACGGGTAGTTTTGGGTTTAGGGTTAGTGTTATGGTTCAGGGTAGGGTTAGGTTTAGGGTTATGGTTATGGTACAGATTAGGTTTCGGGATAGTGTTAGGCATAGGGTTATGGTACAGGTTATGTTTAGGTTAAGGATTAGTGTTAAGGTACAGGGAAGGGTTATGGTTAGGTGTATGGTTAAATTACAGGTAAGGGTAGGGTTAGGGTTAGCGTTAGGGTTACGGTTAGGGTTAGGGTTAAGTTTAGAGTTAGGGTTAGGGTTATGGTACAGGGTAGGGTTAGGGTTAGGGTTAGGTTTAGGGTGATGGTACAATTTAGCTTAGGGTTAGAGTTAGGGTTATGGTTATGGTACACGTTAGAGTTAGGGTTAGGGTTAGGGTTAGGGTTAGGGTTTTGGTACAGTTTAGGGTTAAGTTTAGGTATAGGGTTAGGTTCAGGGTTACGGTACAGTTAGGTTTAGGGTTAGTGTTAGCGTTACGGTACAGGTAACGGTAACCTTTAGGGTTAGGTTTAGGTTTAGGGTTGCTGTACTATTTTGGGTTAGTGTTACGGGTAGGGTTACAATTAGGGTTAGGGTTTTGGTTCAGGTTAGGTTTAGGTTTAATGTTAGGGTAGGGAACAGGGTAGGTTTAGGGTTAGGGTAAGTGTTACGGTACAGGTAAGGGTTACGTTTAGGGTTAGTGTTAGGGTATGGTTAGGGTTTTGGTACAGTTGTGGGTTAGGGTTATGGGTAGGGTTAGTGTTAGGGTTAGGGTTAGGGTTAGGGTTCGGATTACGGTACAGGTTAGGGTTATGGTTAGGAGTATTATTACGTTACAGGTAAGGATTAGGGTTAGGGTTAGGGTTAGGTTTAGGGTTAAGGTTATGGTTAGGGTTACAGTACAGGTTAGAATTAGGTTCAGGGTTAGGTTTAGGGTAAGGTAAGGGTTAGGGTTACGGTAGTGGTTAGGGTTAGGCTTAGTGTTGGGTTTAGGGTAACGGTAAGAGTTAACGGTGCAGGTTAGGTTTACAGTTACGGTTAGGGTTAGGGTTAGGTTTAGGGTTATCGTACAGATGAGGGTCAGGGTTAGGGTTAGGGTTAGGTTTACGGTATGGTTAGGGTTGCGGACCAGGTTAGCATTAGGTTTAGGATTAGGGTTATGGTACATGTTAGGGTTAAGTTTACGGTTAGGGTTAGGGTTAGGGTTACCGTACAGGTTATGGTTAGGTTTAGGGTCAGTATTAGGGTTAGTTTTAGGGTTGCGGGAGAGCTTAGGGTTAATGTTAGGGTTAGGGTTACGGTTAGGTTTATGGTAGTGGTTAAGGTTATGCTTAGGGTTAGGTTTTGGGTTACGGTTAGGGTTATGGTACAGATTAGGTTTATGGTTACGGTAAGGGTTAGGGTTAGGGTTAGGGTTAGGGTTGATGTTAGGTTTAGGGTAAGGTTTAGGGTTATGGTTAGGGTTAGTGTTACGGTACAGGTTAGGGTTAGGGTGGTGTTAGGGTTAGGATTAGGTTTGCCATAGAGGTTAGGGTTAGGGTTAGGGATAGGTTACAGGTTAGGTTTAGTTATGGTTAAGGTTAGGGTTAGGGTTACGGTTCAGGTAATGGTTAGGATTAGGGTTAGGGTTAGGGTACTGCGTAGGCTGCGGGTTAGTGTTAGGTTTAGGGTTACGGTACAATTTAGGTTTAGGGTTAGTCTTAGGGTTAGGGTTATGGTACAGGTTAATGTGAGGGTTAGGGTTAGGGTTAGGGTTAAGGTTATGGTACAGTTTAGTGTTAGGGTTAGAGTTAGTGTTACGGTACTGGTTACGGTTAGGGTTAGGGTTAGGGTTATGGTACAGGTCAGGGTAAGTTTTTGGGTTACGGTTACGTTACAGATTATGGTTATGGTTATGGTTTCAGTACAGGTTAGGGTAACGGTTAGTTTTAGGGATAGGGTTAGGGTTACGGAACAGGTTAGGGTTACGGGTAGGGTTAGGGTTAGGGTTACGGTTCAGGGTAGGGTCAGGTTTAGGGTTAGGGTTATGATACAAGTTAGGGTTAGGGTTAGTGTTAGGGTTAGGGTTGCGGTACAGGTTAGGGTTAGGGTTAGGGTTACCGTACAGTTTTGGGTTAGGGTTAGGGTTAGGGTCGCAGTACAGGTTAGGGTTAGGGTTAGGGTTACGGTTATGGTATGGGTTAGCATTAGGTTCAGGGTTAGGGTTAGGGTTACAGTAAAGGTTACGGTTAGGGTTAGGGTTAGGGTTAGGGTTAGGTTTAGGGTTACGGTACAGGTTAGGTTTAAGCTTAGGATTAGGGTTAGGGTTAGGGTTACGGTACAAGTTATGGTTTCCGTTAGGTTTAGGGTTAGGGTTAGCGTATAGGTTAGCATTAGGGTTAGGGTTAGAGTCAGGTTTAGGGTTACAGTACAGGTTAGGGTTATGGATAGGGTTACTGTACAGGTTAGGGTTTAGGGGTAGGGTTAGGGTTACGGTATAGGTTAGGGTTAGGGTTAGTGTTAGGGTTAGGCTTAGGTTTGCCATAGAGGTTATTGTTAGGGTTAAGGTTTGTTATGGTACAGGTTAGGGTTAGGGTTAGGGCTAGGGTAACGGAACAGGTTAGGGTTAGGTTTAGGGTTAGGGTTACGGTACCGGTTAGGTTTAGGGTTAGGGTTAGGTTTAGGGTTACGGTACAGGTTAGGGTTAGGGTTAGGGTTAGTGTTAGGGTTAAGGTACAGGTAGGGTTAGGTTTAGGGGTAGGATTAGGGTTACGGTACAGGTTAGGATTAAGATTAGGGTTACTGGTAGGGTTAAGTTTAGGGTTATGGTACTGGTTAGGTTTAGCGTTTGGGTTAGTGTTTCGGTACAGGAAAGGCTTATGGTTAGGGTTAGGGTTAGGGTTACGGATAGGGATGCGGTACAATGTGGGTTAGTGTTACAGGCAGCGTTAGTGTTATGGTTAGAGTTAGTTTTAGGGTTACGGTACAGGTTAGGTTTATGGTTAGGGGTATGGTTACGGTACAGGTAAGGGTTAGGGTTAGGGTTAGCATCAGGGTTCGGGGTACGGTTAGGGTTAGATTTAGGGTTAGTGTTACGGTACAGGTTAGGGTTAGGGATAGCGTTAGGGTTAGGGGTAGGTTTGCCAAAGAGTTTAGGGTTAGGTTTAGGGTTAGGGTACAGGTTACGTTTAGAGTTAGGGTTAAGGTTAGGGTTAGGTTTAGGGTTCAGGTAATGGTTAGGTTTAGGGTTAGGGTTACGGTACAAGGTAGTGTTAGGTTTAGGGCTATGTTTAGGTTTACGGTACAATTTAGAGTTAGGGTTAGTGTTAGGGTTAGCGTTACGGTACAGGTTAGTGTTAGGATTAAGGTTAGGGTTACGGAACAGGATAGGGTTAGTGTTAGTATTAGGGTTACGGTTATGTTTGCCATAGAGGTTTCATTTTGAGTTAAGGTTGGGTACAGGTTAGGTTTAGACTAGGGTTAGGGTTAGGATTAGGGTTACGGTACAGGTTAGGGTTAGGCTTAGGGTTAGTTTAGGGTTAGGATTAGGGTTACGGATGAGGGTAGGTTTAGGATTATGTTTAGGGTTACTGTACAAGTTATATTTAGGGTTAGGGTTAGTGTTAGGATTAGGGTTACGGTACAGGTTAGGGTTAGGTTTAGCGTTAGCGTTAGGGTTAAGGTTACGGTACAGTTTAGAGTTAAGTTTAGGGTTAGTGTTAAGGTTAGGGTTACGGTTACAGTAGTGGTTAGGGTTACGGTTAGGGTTACGGTACAGGTTAGGGTTAGGTTTAGGTGTAGGGTTAGGGTTAGGGATAGGGTTATGGTTCAGGGTAGGGTTAGGTTTAGGTTTAGGGCTACGGGCCAAGTTAGGTTTAGTGTTATGGATAGTGTTAGGATTAGTGTTAATGTACAGGTTAGGGTTAGGTTTAGGGTTAGGCTTAGGCTTAGGGTTAGGTTAGGGCTATGGTTAGGGGTAAGGTTACCGTACAGGTTAGTGTCAGGGTTAGTGTTAGGGTTAGGGTAGGTTGCGGTACAGATTATGGTTATGGTTAG
Organism: Otocyon megalotis megalotis; assembly: GCA_017311455.1. Lineage (NCBI taxonomy): Eukaryota > Metazoa > Chordata > Mammalia > Carnivora > Canidae > Otocyon > Otocyon megalotis. The sequence goes on from JAEUCK010009174.1 coordinate 88,316, forward strand.
GGTTAGGGTTACCGTACAGTTTAGTGTTAGGGTTAGGGTTAGGGTTTTGGTACAGGTTAGGGTTAGGGTTAGGATTACGGTAAAGTTTCGTGTTAGGGTTACGGTTACGGTTAGGGTTAGGTTTAGGGTCACGGTGCAGGTTAGGGTTAGGCTTAGGTTTATGGTTAGGGTTAGGGTTATGGTACAAGTTATGGATACGGTTAGGTTTAGGGTTAGGGTTCGTGTATAGGTTAGCATTAGCGTTAGGGTCAGGGTTAGGTTTAGGGTTATGGTTGAGGATAGAGTTAGTGTTAGGTCAGGGTTAGGGTTAGGGTTAGGGTTAGGGTTGCGGTACAGATTAGGGTTAGGGTGAGGGTTACCGTACAGGTTAGGGTCTTGGTTAGGGTTAGGGTTAGGGTTAGAGTTAGGGTTAGGTTAGGGTTAGGGTTATGGTACAGTTTACGGTTAAGTTTAGGGGTAAGGTTAGGGTTATGGTACAGGTTAGGGTTAAGGTTAAGGTTAGGGTTAGGGATAGGTTTAGGTTACCATACAGGTTATGGTTATGGTTATGGTTATGGTTATGGTTATGGTTTTAGGGGTTACTGTTACGTTAGAGGTTATGGCTATGTTAGGGTTGGGGTTAGGGTTACGGTACAGGTTAGGGTTAGGGTTATGGTTATGGTTAGGGTTCTGAATAGGTTTGGGTTAAAGTTAGATTTAGGGTTAGGGTTAGGGTTAGGGTTCTGGTATAGGTTAAGTTTAGGGTTATGTTTAGTGTTTCGGTACAGGTAAGTGTTACGGTTAGGGTAGGGTTACGGGTAGGGTTACGGTTTTGTTTGCGGTACAGTTGCGGTTTAGGGTTACGGGTAGAGTTGGGGTTAGGGTAAGGGTTACGGTTCAGGGTAAGTTTACGTTTAGGGTTATGGTTAAAGTACGTGTTAGGGTTAGGGTTAGGGTTAGGTTTACCGTACAGATTAATGTCAGGGTTAGGGTTAGGGTTAGGGTCAGGGTTGCGGTACAGGTTAGGGTTAGGATGAGGGTTACCGTACAGGTTAGGGTCAGGGTTAGGGTTAGAGTTACCGTACAGGTTATGTTTTGGGTTAGGGTTAGAGTTAGGGTTGAGGTACAGGTTAGGGTTCGGTTAGGTTTAGGGTTACAGTACAGGTTAGGGTTAGTGTTACGGTTAGGCTTAGGGTTAGGGTAACCGGAGAGTTTAGGGTTAGGTTTATGGTAGGTTTAGGGTTACGGTACAGGTTAGGGTTCTGGTTAGAGTTAGCGTTACTTTACGGTACCGGTTACGTTTATGGTTAGGGTTAGGGTTAGGGTTAGGTTTAGGGTTAGTGTTACGGTACAGGTTAGGGTTAGGGTTAGTGTTAGGGTTAGGGTTATTTTTGTCATAGAGGTTAGGGTTAGGGTTAGGGTACAGGTTAGGTTTAGAGTTAGGGTTAAGGTGAGGGTTAGGGTTACGGTACAGGCTAGGTTTAGGGTTAGGGTTAGGGTTAGGGTTAGGTTTAGTGTTACGGTACAGGTTAGGGTTAGGGTTAGTGTTAGGGTTAGGGTTAGGTTTGCCATAGAGGTTAGGGTTAGGGTTAGGGTTAGGGTACAGGTTAGGTTTAGAGTTAGGATTAAGGTGAGGGTTAGGCTTACGGTACAGGTTTGGGTTAGGGTTAGGTTTAGAGTTATGGTACAAGGTAGGGTTAGGGTTAGGGTTAGTGTTATGGTACAGGTTAGGGTTAGTGTTAGGTTTAGGGTTAGGGTTAAGCTTACGATTAGGATAAGATTTCAGGTTAGGGTTAGGGTTAGGGTTAGGGTACAGGTTAGGTTTAGGGTTATGGTTAGGTTTACGGTACAGGTGAGGGATACGGTTAATTTTAGGGTTAGTGTTAGGGTTGCAGTATAGGTGTGGGTTATGGTTACGTGTCGGGTTAGGGTTAGGGTGAGGTTTACGGTACAGGTTAGGTGAGGGTTAGGTTTAGGGTTTTGGTACAGCTTAGGGTAAGGTTTAGCTTTAGGGTTAGTGATATGGTACAGGTTAGGTTTAGGGTTAGGTTTAGGGTTTCGGTACAGTTTAAGGTTAGGGTTAGGGTTAGGTTTAGGGTTATGGTACAGGTTAGGTTTAGGGTTACGGTTAGTGTTAGGGTTACGGTACTGTTTAGTTTTAGGATTAGGGTTAGTGTTACGGTACAGGTAAGTGTTACGGTTAGGGTAATGGTTAGGGTTAGTGTTTGTGATGCCGTACAGTGTGGTTTAGTGTTACAGGTAGGGTTATGGTTAGGATTAGGGTTACCGTACACGTTAGAGTGAGCGTAATAATTTGGGTTATGGTACTGGTTAGGGTTAGGTTTAGGGTTAGGGTTAGGTTTAGGGTGAGGGTTACGGTACTGGCTGGGTTTAGGTTTAGGTTTTGGTTTAGGGTTAGGGTTAGGTTTATTGTTATTGTACAGTTCGGTTATGTGTTATGTTTAGGGTTATGGTTATGGTTAGGGTTAGGGTTAGGGTTAGTGTTACGGTACAGTTTAGGGTTAGGTTTGGGTTAGTGTTAGGATTAGGGTTAGCGTTATGTTTGCCACAGAGGTTAGATTTAGAGTTAGGGTTAGGGTACAGGTTAGGTTTAGAGTGAGGGTTAAGGTTAGGGTTACGGTACAGGTTAGCATGAGGGTTAGGGTTATGGTGAGGGTTGGGTTTGCGGTAGTGTTTAGGGTTAGGATTATGGCTAGTTTTACGGTTCAAGTTAGGATTAGGGTTATGGTTCGTGTTAGGGTTAGGGTTACGGTACAGGTTTGTGTAGGGTTAGGTTTAGGTTAGGGTTAGGGATACGGTACAGTTTAGGGTTAATTTTAGGGTTAGGGTTAGGTTTAAGGTTAGGTTTAGGGTTACGGTAGTGGTTAGGGTTAGGGTTAGTTTTGGGTTTAGGGTTACGATTAGGGTTAGGGTTAGGGATAGCGTTAGGGTTACGGTATAGGATAGCATTACGGTAGTATTAGGTTTAGGTTTAGGGTTGGGCTTAGGGTTACGGTTAGAGTTAGGGTTAGGGTTATGGTCCCGGTTAGGTTTAGGTTTAGGGCTAGGTTTAGGGTTATGGTACAGGTTAGGGTTAGTGTTAGGGTTAGGGTTAGGGTTACGGTACAGGTTAGGTTTAGGTTTAGGGGTAGAGTTAGGGTTACGGTACAGGTTAGGATTAAGGTTAGGTTTACTGTTAGGGTTAGGGTTAGGGTTACGGTACTGGTTAGGTTTAGGGTTATGGTTATGGTTACGTTACAGATAAGGGTTACGGTTAGGGTTGGGGTTAGGGTTACATTTAGGGTTGCGGTACGGTTGTGTGTTAGTGTTTAGGTAGGGTTAGTTTTAGGTTTAGAGTTAGGGTTAGGATTACGGTACAGGTTAGGTTTACCGTTAGGGGTATGGTTATGGTACAGGTAAGGGTTAGGGTTACGGTATGGTTAGGGTTAGTGTTCTGGTACACGTTAGATTTAGGGTTAGGTTTAGGGTTAGGTTTATGGTAACGGCAGATGTTAGGGTTAGGCTTAGGGTTGGGGTTAGGGTTACGGTTAGGGTTACAGTACTGGTTAGGGTAAGGGTTAGTTCTAGTGTTTGGTTTAGAGTTAGGTTTGCCATAGAGGTTAGGGTTAGGTTTAGGGTTAGGGTACAGGTTAGGTTTAGAGTTAGGGTTAGGGTTAGGGTTAGAATTATGGTACAGGTTAGCGTTAGGGTTAGGGTTAGAGTGAGGGTTTGGTTACGGTACAGGGTAGAGTTAGGCTTATGGTTAGTGTTACGGTACAAGTTAGGAGTAGCGTTAGGGTTCGTTTTAGGGTTAGGGTTATGGTACAGGTTAGGGTAGGTTTGGTTTAGCTATAGGGTTAGGGTTACGGTACAGTTTCGGGTGAAGTTTAGTGTTAGGGTTATGGATAGGGTTAGGGTTACGGTACCGGTTAGGTTTAGGGTGTGGGTTAGGGTTAGGGTATAGGTTATGGTTATGGTTAGGTTTAGGGTTAGGTTTAGGGTTAGGGTTAGGGTTACGAAAAAGGTTAGGGTTAGGTTAAGGGGTAGGGTTAGGTTTACGGTACAGTTTAGGGTTAAGGTTAGGGTTACTGTTAGGGTTAGGGTTACAGTACCGGTTAGGTTCAGGGTTAGGGTTAGGGTTACGGTACAGGTAAGGGTTACGGTTGGGTCACGGTTATGGTTATGGTTATGGGTGCGGTATACTTGTGGGTAGGGTTACAGGTAGGGTAGTGTTAGGGTTAGAGTTAGGGTTAGGGTTATGGTACACGTTAGGGTAGCGTTAGGTTTAGCTTTAGGGTTACGGTTAGGGTACAGTTTCGGGTTAAGTTTAGTGTTAGGGTTATGGTTATGGTTAGGGTTAGGGTTACGGTACTGCTTAGGTTCAGGGTTAGGGTTAGGGTTAGGGTACAGGTTATGGTTAGGATTAGGGTTAGGGTTAGGGTTACGGAACAGTTAGTGTTGGTTAAGGGGTAGGGTTAGGGTTACGTACAGTTTAGGGTTTAGGTTAGGGTTACTGTTAGGGTTACGGTTACGGTACCGGTTAGTTTTAGAGTTAGGGTTAGGGATACGGTACAGGTAAGGGTCACGGTTAGGGTCAGGGTTAGGGTTATGGTTAGGGTTGCGGTACAGTTGTGGGTTAGGATTACGGGTAGGGTTAGTGTTAGGGTTAGAGTTAGGGTTAGGGTTACGGTACAGGTTAGGATTACGGTTATGTTTAGCGTTAGGGTTAGGGTTAAGGTTATGTTTAGGGTAAGGTTTAGGGTTATGGTTAGGGTTAGTGTTATGATACAGGGTTGGGATAGGGTTAGTGTTAGGCTTAGGGTTAGGTTTGCCATAGAGGTGAGGTTTAAGGTTAGGGTTAGGGGACAGTTTAGGTTTAGTTTTAGGGTTAAGTTGAGGGTTAGGGTTATGGTACAGGTTAGGGTTAGGTTTAGGGTTAGGGTTATGGTACAAGGTAGGGTTAGGGTTAGGGTTAGGTTAAGGGTACAGGTTAGGGTTAGTTTTAGAGATAGGGTTAGGGTTAGAGTTACGGTACAGGTTAAGTTTAGGGTTAGGGTTAGTGTTACGGTACAGGTAAGGGTTACGGTTAGGGTTAGAGTTAGTTTTAGGGTTAGGGTTGCCGTACAGGTGTGGGTTGTGGTTACGGGTAAGGTTAGGTTTAGGTTAGGGTTATGGTACAGTTTATGGTGAGGGTTAGGGTTAGGGTTACGCTACAGCTTAGGGTTAGGGTTAAGGTTACGGTACAGCTTAGGTTTACGGTTAGGGTTAGGGTTTCAGTACAGTTTATGGTTAGCTTAGGGTTAGGTTTAGGGTTATGGTACAGGTTAGGTTTAGGGTTAGGGTTAAGTTTAGGTACTGGTTAGGTTTAGGTTTAGGGTTAGTGTTACGGTACAGGTAAGTGTTACGGTTAGGGTTAGGGTTAGGGTTAGGTTTGCCTTACAGTTGTGGTTTAGGGTTACGGGAAGGGTTAGTGTTAGGGTTACGGTACAGGTTGGGTGAGGGTAAGGATTAGGGTTACGGTACTGGTTAGGGTTAGGGTTAGGTATAGGGTGAGGGTTACGGTACAGGTTGGGTTTAGGTTTAAGTTTAGTGTTAGGGTTAGTGTTAGGCTTAGGGTTATTGTACAGTTTAGGTTTAGTTTTAGGGTCAGGGTCAGGGTTAAGTTTAGGGTTATGGTACAGGTTAGTTTTAGGATTAGTGTTAGGATTCGGGTTAGGGTTATGTTTGCCATGGAGGTTAGATTTAGAGTTAGGGTTAGAGTACAGGTTAGGTTTAGTGTTAGGGTTAAGTTTAGGGTTAGGTTTACGGTACAGGTTAGGGTTAGGTTAAGGGTTAGGTTTAGGGATATTGTATAGGTTCGGGTGAGGTTTAGGGTTAGTTTAGGGTTAGGTTTATGGTACAGTTTAGGGTTAAGTTTAGGGTTAGTGTTAGGGTTAGGGTTATGGTAGTAGTTAGGGTTAGGTTTAGGTTTGGGTTTAGGGTTAAGGTTAGGGTAACGATACAGGAAAGGGTTACGGTTAGGGTTAGGGTTAGGGTTACGGTTAGGGTTACGGTACAGGTTAGGTTTAAGGTTAGCATTACTCTTAATGTTAGGGTTAGCGTTATGGTACCGGTTAGATTTGGAGTTAGGGTTAGGGTTAGGTTTAGGGTTAGGGTTAGGGTTACGGAACAGGTTAGGGTTAGGTTTATGGGTGGTTAGATTTTCGCGATAGCTTAGGGTTAAGGTTAGGGTTACTGTTAGGGTTAGGGTTAGGGTTACGGTACCGATTAGTTTTAGGGGTAGGGTTAGGTTTAGAGTTACGGTACAGGTTAGGCTTAGGTTGAAGTGTAGGGTTAGGTTTACGGTGCAGGTTAGGATTAAGTTTAGGGTTACTGTTAGTTTTAGGGTTAGGGTTACGCTACAGGTTAGGTTTACCGTAGGGTATGGTTACGGTACACGTAAGGGTTAGTGTTACCTTTAGGGTTAGGGTGAGGGTTAGGGTTCCGGTACAGGTTAGAGTTAGGGTTAGGTTTAGGGTTAGGTTTACGGTTATGGTAGATGTTAGGGTTAGGCTTAGGGTTGGGATTAGGGTTACGGTTAGGGTTACAGTACAGGTTAGGGATACGTTTACGCTTAGGGTTAGTGTTAGGGTTAGTGTTACGGTACAGGTTAGGTTTAGGGTTAGGGCTAGTGTTAGGTTTAGGTTAGGTTTGCCATAGAGGTTAGGGTTAGGTTTAGGGTTAGGGTACAGGTTCGATTTAGAGTTAGGGTTAAGGTTAGGGTTAGGATTATTGGACAGTTTAGGTTTAGGGTTAGGGTTAGGGTTAGGGTTATTGTTACCGTACACGTTTGGGTTAGGGTTAGTGTTAGGATTAGTGTTAGGGTTATGTTTGCCAAAGAGGTTAGATTTTGAGTTAGTGTTAGGGTACAGGTTTGGTTTAGAGTTAGGGTTAGGGTTACGGTTATGGTACAGGTTAGGTTTAGGTTAGGGTTAGGGTTAGGGTTATGGTACAGTGTAGCGTTAGGATTATGGTCAGGTTTACAGTACAAGTTGGGGTTAGGGATAGGGTTAGGGTTAGTGTTAGGGTTATGGTACAGGCTAGGGTTAGTTTAGGGTTAGCGTTAGGGTTAGGGTTACGGTACAGTTTAGGGTTAAGTTTAAGGATAGGGTTAGGGTTAGGGTTACGGTAGTGGTTGGGTTAAGGTTAGGGTTGGGTTTAGGGTTACGGTTAGGGTAACGGTACAGGTTAGCGTTACGGTTAGGGTTAGGGTTAGGCTTACGGTATAGGATACCATTAAGTTTAGGGTTAGGGTTAGGGTTAGATTTACAGTACAGGTTAGGATTAGGGTTAGAGTTAGCGTTACTGTACAGGTTAGGGTTAGGTTTAGGGGTAGGGTTAGGGTTACGGTACAAGTTAGGGTTAAGGTTAGGTTTACAGTTAGGGTTAGAGTTAGGGTTACGGTACCGGTTAGGTTTAGGGTTAGGGTTAGGTTTAAGGTTACGGTACAGGTTAGGGTTAGTGTTAGGGTTAGGTTTAGGGTTACGGTAGTGTTAGGGTTAAGCTTATTTTTGGGTTTAGGGTTACGGTTAGGGTAACGTTACAGGTTAGGGTTACGGTTAGGTTTAGGGTTCGGGTTACGGTATAGAATAGCATTAAGTTTAGGGTTAGGGTTAGGGTTAGGATTACGGTACAGGTTAGTGTTAAGGTTAGCGTTACTGTTAGGGTTAGGGTTAGGGTTACGGTACCCATTAGATTTAGGGTTAGGTTTACGTTTAGGGTTATGGTCCAGGTTATGGTTATGGTTAGGGTTAGGTTTACGGAACAGGTTAGGGTTAGGTTTAGGGGTAGGGTTAGGGTTACGGTACAGGTTAGGGTAAAGATTAGGGTTACTGTTAGTGTTAGGGTTAGGGTCACGGTACTGGTTAGGTTTAGTGTTAGGGTTAGGTTTACGGTTACGGTACAGGTTAGGGTTATGGTTAGGGTTAGGGTTAGGGTAACGGAACAGTTTCAGGTTAGGTTTATTGTTAGGGTTAGGGTTACGGTACAGGTTAGGATTAAGGTTAGGGTTACTGCAGGGTTAGGGTTAGGGTTACGATATTTGTTAGGTTTAGGGTCAGGTTTAGGGTTACGTTACGGGTAAGGGTTAGTGTTATGGTAGGGTTAGGGTTACGGTTAGGGTTGCGGACAGTTGTGGGTTAGGGTTACAGGTAGGGTTAGTGTTAGGTTTAGAGTTAGGGTTAGCGTTATTGTACAGGTTGGGTACCGTTAGGGGTATGGTCATGGTACAGGTAAGGGTTAGCGTTAGCTTTAGCGTTAGGGTTAGGTTTATGTTTGTCATAGAGGTTAGATTTTGAGTTAGGGTTAGGGTACAGGTTGGGTTTAGAGTTAGGGCTAGGGTTAGTGTTACGTTACAGCTTATGGTAAGGTTTAGGGTTAGGATTAGGGGTTCGGTACAGTGTAGGTTTAGGATTATGGTAATGTTACTGTACAAGTTATATTTACGGTTAGGGTTAGTGTTAGGGTTAGGGTTACGGTCCAGGTTAGGGTTAGGTTTAGGGTTAACGTTAGGGTTAGAGTACGGTACAGTTTAGGGTTAAGTTTAGGGTTAGGGTTAGTGTTAGGGATAGGGTTACGGTAGTGGTTAGGGTTAGGGTTAGAGTTGGTTACGGTTAGGGTAATGGTACAGGTTAGTGTTATGGTTAGGATTAGTGTTAGGTTATGGTATAGGATAGCATTAAGGTTATGGTTAGGGTTAGGTTTAGGTTAAAGTACAGCTTAGGGATAGGGTTAGGGTTACGGTACAGGTTAGGGTTAGTTTTAGGTGTAGGGTTAGGGTAGGGATAGGGTTACGGTTCAGGGTTGGGTTAGGTTTAGGGTTAGGGTTACGGTACAAGTTAGGTTTAGGTTTAGGTTAGTGTTAGTGTTAGGGTTAAGGTACAGGTTAGGGTTAGGGTTAGGGTTACCATACAGTTTAGTGTCAGGGTTAGTGTGAGGGTTAGGGTTAGGGTGGGTTGCGGTACAGGTTATGGTTGTGGTTAGGGTTAGGTTACCGTACAGTTTAGGGTTAGGTTTACGGTTAGGGTTGCGGTACTGGTTAGGGTTAAGGTTAGGGTTACGGTTATGGTATAGGTTAACATTATGTTTAGGGTTAGGTTTAGGGTTATGGTAAAGTTTAGGGTTAGGGTTAGGTTTAGAGTTAGGGTTAGGGTTAGGTTTACAGTACAGGTTAGGGTTAAGATTAGGTTTAGTGTTAGGGTTAGGGTTATGGTACAAGTTATGGCTACGGTTAGGGGTAGGGTTAGGATTAGTGTATAGGTTAGCATTAGCGTTAGGGTAAGGGTTAGGTTTAGGGTTACGGTACAGGTTAGGTTTAGGTTTAGGTGTAGTTCAGGGTTACGGTACAGGTTAGGGTTAAGGTTAGGGTTAGGGTTATGGTAAGGGTTAGGATATCCATACAGGTTAGGGTTAAGGTTATGGATAGGGTTAGTGTTAGTTTTAGGGTTACTGTTATGTTCGAGGGTATGGTTACATTATGGTTAGGGTTAGGGTGACGGTACAGTTTAGGGTGAGGGTTAGGGTTAGGGTTTTGGAATAGGTTTGGGTTAAGGTTAGATTTAGGGTTAGGGTTAGGGTTCCGGTACAGTTAGGTTTAGTGTTACGGTACAGGTAAGGGTTACGGTTAGGGTAGGGTTACGGTTAGGGTTACAGTTAGGGTTGCGGTACAGTTGTGGTTTAAGGTTACGGGTACGGTTGGCGTTACGGTAAGGGTAACGGTTCAGGGTAAGGTTAGGTTTAAGGTTATGGTTATGGTACGAGTTAGGGTTAGGGTTAGGTTTAGGATTAGGGTTAGGGTTACTGTACAGATTAGTGTCGGGGTAGGGTTAGGGTTAGGTTTATGGTTAGGGTTGCGGTACATGTTAAGGTTAGGGTTAGGGTGAGTGTTACTGTACAGGTTAGGTTTAGTGTTAGGGTTACGGTTACCGTACAGGTTAGGTTTTGGGTTAGATTTAGAGTTAGGTTTGAGGTACCGGTTAGGGTTAGGGTTAGGGTTAGGGTTAGGGTTACGGTATCAGATAGGTTTAGGGTTAGGGTTAGGGCTAGGGTTAGGGTTACCATACAGGTTAGAGTTAGGGTTAGGGTTCGGGTTAAGGTCAAGTTTAGGGTAGGATTTAGGGTTAGGGTTAAGTTTAGTGTTACGGTACAAGTTAGGTTTAGGGTTAGTGTTAGGTTTAGGTTTAGGTTTGCCATAGACGTTAGAGTTAGGTTTAGGTTTAGGGTACAGGTTAGGTTTAGAGTTAGGGTTAAGGTGAGGGATAGGGTTACGGTTCAGGTTAGGGTTAGGGTTAGGTTTAGGGTTAGGGTTAGGTTTGTGGTAGAGTTTAGGGTAAGAGTTAGGGTTAGCGTACAGGTTAGGTTTATAGTTAGGTTTATGGTGAGGGTTAGGGTTAGGGTTACGGTAGAGGTTAGGGTTACGGTTACGGTGAGGTTTAGGGTTAGGGTTAGGGTTAGGTTAAGTTTAGGGTAAGATTAGGGTTAGGGTTAGGGTTAGTGTTACGATACAGGTTAGGGTTAGGGTTAGTGTTAGGGTAAGCGTTAGGTTTGCCTTAGAGGTTAGGGTTAGGTTTAGGGTTAGGGTACAGGTTAGGTTTAAGGTTAGGGTTAAAGTGAGGGTTAGGGTTACGGTACTGGTTAGGGTTAGGGTTAGGGTTAGGTTTGCGATAGAGTTTAGGGTAAGGGTTAGGGTTAGCGTACACGTTAGGTTTATAGTTAGGGTTAGGGTTAGGGTTAGGGCTACGGTAGAGGTTAGGGTTACGGTTACGGTGAGGTTTAGGGTTAGGGTTAGGGTTAGGTTAAGTTTAGGGTAAGATTATGGTTAGGGTTAGGGTTAGTGTTACGATACAGGATAGGGTTAGGGTTAGTGTTAGGGTAAGCGTTAGGTTTGCCATAGAGGTTAGGGTTAGGTTTAGGGTTAGGGTACAGGTTAGGTTTAGAGTTAGGGTTAAGGTGAGGGTTAGGGTTACGGTACAGGTTAGGGGTAGGGTTAGGGTTAGTGTTAGGGTTAGGTTTAGGGTTATGGTACAGGGTAGGGTTAGGGTTAGGGTTAGGGTACATGTGGGTTAGTCTTAAGGTTAGGGTTAAGCTTAAGTTTAGGGTAAGTATACGTTTAGGGTTAGGGTTAGGGTACAGGATTGGTTTAGGGTTAGGGTTAGGGTAGGGTTAGAATTACGGTACAGGTTATGTTTAGGGTTAGTGTTAGGGTTAGAGTTAGGGTTAGGGTTACGGTAATGGTTAGGTTTAGGGTTAGGGTTAGTGTTACGGTACAGGAAAGTGTTACGCTTAGGGTTATGGTTATGGTTATGTTTAGGGTTGCCGTCCTGTTCTGGTTTAGGGTTACGAGTAGGGTTAGGGTTAGGGTTAGGTTTAAGGTACAGGTTAGGGTGAGGGTAATGATTAGGGTTACGGTAGTGGTTAGGGGTAGGGTTAGGGTTAGGTTTAGGTTATTGTACAGTTTCGGTTCAGTGTTATGCGTAGGGTTAGGGTTAGCGTTAGGGTTAGTGTTACGGTAGAGTTTAGGGTTAGTGTTAGGGTTAGTGTTAGGATTAGGGTTAGTGTTATGTTTGCCACAGAGGTTAGATTTAGAGTTAGGGTTAGGGTACAGGTTAGGTTTAGAGTTAGGGTTAGGTTTAGGGTTATGGTACAGGTTAGCATTAGGGTTAGGGTTATGGTGAGGGTTGGGTTTGCGGTAGTGTTTAGGGTTACGATTATGGCTAGTTTTACGGTTCAAGTTAGGATTAGAGTTATGGTTCGTGTTAGGGTTAGGGTTACGGTACAGGTTAGTGTAGGGTTAGGTTTAGGTTAGGGTTAGGGATACGGTACAGTTTAGGGTTAATTTTAGGGTTAGGGTTAGGGTTAAGGTTAGGTTTAGGGTTACGGTAGTGGTTAGGGTTAGGGTTAGGTTTGGGTTTAGGGTTACGATTAAGGTTAGGGTTAGGGTAACGGTTAGGGATAGGGTTAGGGTTACGGTATAGGATAGCATTACGGTAGTATTAGGTTTAGGTTTAGGGTTGGGCTTAGGGTTACGGTTAGAGTTAGGGTTAGGGTTATGGTCCCGGTTAGGTTTAGGTTTAGGGCTAGGTTTAGGGTTATGGTACAGGTTAGGGTTAGTGTTAGGGTTAGGGTTAGGTTTACGGTACAGTTTAGGGTTAGGTTTAGGGGTAGAGTTAGGGTTACGGTACAGGTTAGGATTAAGGTTAGGTTTACTGTTAGGGTTAGGGTTAGGGTTACGGTACTGGTTAGGTTTAGGGTTATGGTTATGGTTACGGTACAGGTAAGGGTTACGGTTAGGGTTGGGGTTAGGGTTACAGTTAGGGTTGCGGTACGGTTGTGTGTTAGTGTTACAGGTAGGTTTAATGTTAGGTTTAATGTTTAGGTTTAATGTTAGTTAGGGTTAGGGTTAGGGTACAGGTTAGGTTTACCATTAGGGGTATGGTTATGGTACAGGTAAGGGTAAGGGTTATGGTATGGTTAGGGTTAGTGTTCTGGTACACGTTAGAGTTAGGGTTAGGTTTAGGGTTAGGTTTATGGTAATGGCAGATGCTAGGGTTAGGCTTAGGGTTGGGGTTAGGGTTACGGTTAGGGTTACAGTACAGGTAGGGTAAGGGTTAGGTCTAGTGTTTGGTTTAGAGTTAGGTTTGCCATAGAGGTTAGGGTTAGGGTTAAGGTACAGGTTAGGTTTAGAGTTAGGGTTAAGGTTAGGGTTAGGGTTACAATTCAGGTAACGTTTAGGTTTAGGGTTAGGGTTATGGTATAGCATAGGGTTAGGGTTAGGATTAGGTTATGGTTATGGTAAAATTTAGGGTTAGGGTTAGTGTTAGGGTTAGTGTTAGGGTTATGGTTAAGGTACAGGTTAGGTTTAGGGTTAGGGTTAGTGTTAGGATTTCGTTACAGGTTAGGGTTAAGGTTAGGTTTAGGGTTACGGTTAGGGTTATGGTACAGGTTAGGTTTAGGTTTAGGGTTAGGGTTAGTGTTAGTGTTACGGTTATTGTACAGTTTAGTTTTAGGGTTAGGGTTAGGGTTAGTTTTACTGTTATGATAGAGGTTAGGGTTAGTGTTAGTGTTAGTATTAGGGTTAGGGTTATGTTTGCCATAGAGCTTAGATTTTTAGTTAGGGTTACTGTACAGGTTAGGTTTACCGTTAGGTGTATGGTTACGGTATAGGTAGGGTTAGGGTTACGGTTAGGGTTCCAGTACACTTTAGAGTTAGGGTTAGGTTAAGGGTAGGTTTATGGTAATGGTAGATGTTAGGGTTAAGCTTAGGGTTGGGGTTAGCGTTACGGTAAGGTTACAGTACAGGTTAGTGTTAGGGTTAGGTTTAGTGTTAGGTTTAGGGTTAGTTTGCAATAGAGGTGAGGGTTAGGGTTAGAGTTAGGGTACAGGTTACCTTTAGAGTTAGGGTACAGGTTAGGGTAGGGTTACGGTTCAGGTAACGGTTAGGTTTAGGGTTAGGTTTACGGTATAGCGCAGGGATAAGGTTAGGGTTAGGTTTAGGGTTACGGTACAATTTAGGGTTAGGGTTAGTGTTAGGGTTAGGGTTACGGTACAGGTTAGTGTTATGGTTAGGGTTAGGTGTAGGATTATGTTTAAGGTACAGGTTAGGTTTACGGTTAGGGTTAGGATTTCGGTACAGGTTAGGGTTAAGGTTATGTTTAGGGTTACAGTTAGGGTTACGGTACAGGATAGGTTTAGGTTTAGGGTTAGGGTTAGTGTTAGTGTGAGGGTTATTGTACAGTTTAGGTTTAGGTTTAGAGTTAGGGTTAGTTTTACTGTTACGGTACAGGTTTGTGTTAGGGTTAGTGTTAGTATTAGGTTTAGGGTTATGTTTGCCATAGAGGTTACATTTTGAGTTAGGGTTAGGGTATAGGTTAGGTTTAGAGTTAGGGTTAGGGTTAGGGTTAGGGTTAGGGTTAGGGTTACGGTACAGGTTAGTGTTAGGCTTAGGGTTAGGGTTACGGTTACCGTTAAGTGTAGGGTTAGGATTATGGTTAGGGTTACGGTAGAAGTGAGGGTTAGGGTTAGGGTTAGTGTTAGGGTTACGGTACAGGCTAGGGTTACGTTTATTTTTAGCGTTATGGTTAGGGTTACGGTACAGTTTATGGTTAAGTTTAAGGTTAGGGTTAGGGTTAGGGTTACGGTTGTGGTTAGGGTTAGTGTTAGGGTTGGGTTTAGGGTTACTGTTAGGGTAACGGTACAGGTTAGTGTTACAGTTAGGTTTAGGGTTAGGCTTACGGTATAGGATAGCATTAAGGTTAGGTGTAGGGTAGGGATTAGATTTATGGTACAGGTTAGGGTTAGGGTTAGGATTACGGTACAGGTGAGGGTTAGGTTTAGGAGTAGGCTTAGGTTTACGGTACCGGTTAGGTTTAGGATTAGGGTTAGGGTTAGGGTTACGGTACAGGTTAGGGTTAAGGTTTGGGTTACTGTTACCGTTAGGGTTAGGGTCACGGTACCGGTTAGGTTTAGTATTATGGTTAGGATTAGAGTTACGGTACAGGTTAGGGTTATGGTTATGGTTAGAGTTAGGGTTACGGTACAGTTTAGGGTTAGGTTTAGGGGTAGGGTTAGGGTTACGGTACAGGTTAGGATTAAGGTTAGGGTTACTGTTAGGGTTATGTTTATCGTTACGGTACTGGTTAGATTTAGGGTCAGGGTTAGGGTTACGGTACAGGTAAGGGTCATGGGTAGGGTAGGGTTAGGGTTACGGTTAGGGTTGCGGTACTGTTGTGGGTTAGGGTTACAGCTAGGGTTAGTGTTAGGGTTAGAGTTAGGGTTAGGGTTACGGTACAGGTTAGGTTTACCATTAGGGGTATGGTTACGGTACAGGTAAGGCTTAGGGTTAGGGTTAGCTTTAGGGTTAGGGTTAGGGTTAGTGTTAGGGTTAGGTTTACGGTACAGGTTAGAGTTAGGGTTAGGGTTAGGTTTAGGGTTAGGGTTACGGTTAAGTGTAGGGTTAGGATTATGGTTAGGTTTACGGTAGAAGTTAGAGTTAGGGTTAGGGTTAGTGTTAGGGTTACAGTACAGGCGAGGGTTAAGGTTAGGTTTAGGGTTACAGTTAGGTTTATGGGAGCGGTTAGGTTTAGGGTTAGTGTTAAGGTTAGGGTTACGGTACAGGTTATGGTTAGGATTAGGGTTATGGTTAGGGTTACGGTACAGGTTAGTGTTAGGTTTAGGGGTAGGGTTAGGTTTACGGTACAAGTTAGGGTTAAGGTTAGGTTTAAAGTTAGGGTTAGAGTTAGGGTTACGGTACCGGTTTGTTTTAGGGTTAGGTTTAGGGTTATGGTTCAAGTTAGTTTTAGGGTTAAGGTTAGTGTTAGGTTTAGGGTTACGGTAGTGGTCAGGGTTAGGTTAAGGTTGGATTTAGGGTTAGGGTTAGGGTAACGGTACAGGTTAGGGTTACAGTTAGGGTTAGGGTTCGGGTTACGGTATAGAATAGCATTAAGTATTGGGTTAGGGTTAGGGTTACGGTACAGGTTAGGGTTAAGGTTAGCGCTACTGTCAGGGTTAGGGTTAGGGTTACGGTACCGGTTAGGTTTAGGGTTAGGTTTAGGGTTAGGGTTACGGTCCAGGTTATGGTTAGGTTAGGGTTTAGGGTTAGGGTTACGGAACAGGTTAGGGTTACGATTAGGGTAGGGTTAGGGTTACGGTTAGGATTGCGGTACCGTTGTGGGTTAGGGTTATGGCTAGGGTTAGTGTTAATGTTGAGTTAGGGTTAGGGTTACCAAACAGGTTAGGATTAGGGTCAGGGTTAGGGTTACGGGACATGTAAGGGTTACGGGTAGGGTAGGGTTATGGTTACGGTTAGGGTTGCGGTACAGTTGTGGGTTAGGGTTACGGCTAGGGTTAGTGTTAGGGTTAGAGTTAGGGTTAGGGTTACAGAACAGGTTAGGTTCGGGTCAGGGTTAGGGTTACGGGACAGGTAAGGGTTACGGTTAGGGTAGGGTTAGGGTTTCGGTTAGGGTTGCGGTACAGTTGTGGGTTAGGGTTACGGCTAGGGTTAGTGTTAGGGTTAGAGTTAGGGTTAGGGTTACAGAACAGGTTAGGGTTAGGGTCAGGGTTAGGATTACGGGACAGGTAAGGGTTACGGTTGGTGTAGGGTTAGGGTTACGTTTAGGGTTGCGGTACAGTAGTGGGTTAGGGTTACGGCTAGGGTTACTGTTAGTGTTAGAGTTAGAGTTAGGGTAAGGGTTAGGTTTAGGGTTAGCGTTAGGGTTAGGGTTAGGGTTAGTGTTAGGGTTGGGTTTACGGTACAGGTTAGAGTTAGAGTTAGGTTTAAGGTTAGGGTTAAAGTTGCGGTGGATGTTAGGGTTAGGCTTAGGGTTGGGGTTAGGGTTACGCTTAAGGTTATGGTACAGGTTAGTGATACGTTTATGGTTACGTTTAGGGTTAGAGTTAGGGTTGCGGTACAGTTGTGTGTTAATGTTACAGGTAGGGTTAGTGTTAGGTTTAGAGTTAGGGTTAGGGTTACGGTACAGGTTAGGTTTACCGTTAGTGGTATGGTTATGGTACAGGTAAGGGTTAGGGTTACGGTATGGTTAGGTTTAGGGTTCTGGTACACATTAGAGTTAGGGTTAGGTTTAGGGTTAGTTTTATGGTAACGGCAGATGTTAGGGTTAGGCTTAGAGTTGGGGTTAGGGTTACGGTTAGGTTTACAGTACAGGTTAGGGTAAGGGTTAGGTCTAGTGTTTGGTTTAGAGTTAGGTTTGCCATAGAGGTTAGGGTTATGGTTAGTGTTAGGGTACAGGTTAGGTTTAGAGTTAGGGTTAAGTTTAGGGTTAGGGTTACGGTTCAGGTAACGGTTAGGTTTAGGGTTAGGGTTACGGTATAGCGTAGTTTAGGTTTAGGGTTACGGTTAGGGTTATGGTACAGGTTAGGTTTAGGTTTAGGGTTAGGGTTAGTGTTAGTGTTACGGTTATTGTACAGTTTAGTTTTAGGGTTAGGGTTAGGGTTAGTTTTACTGTTAGGGTAGAGGTTAGGGTTAGTGTTAGTGTTAGTATTAGGGTTAGGGTTATGTTTGCCATAGAGCTTAGATTTTGAGTTAGGGTACGGTACAGGTTAGGTTTACCGTTAGGTGTATGGTTACGGTATAGGTTAGGGTTAGGGTTACGGTTAGGGTTCCAGTACACGTTAGAGTTAGGGTTAGGTTAAGGGTAAGTTTATGGTAATGGTAGATGTTAGGGTTAAGCTTAGGGTTGGGGTTAGGGTTACGGTAAGGTTACAGTACAGGTTAGTGTTAGAGTTAGGTTTAGTGTTAGGTTTAGGGTTAGTTTGCAATAGAGGTGAGGGTTAGGGTTAGAGTTAGGGTACAGGTTAGCTTTAGAGTTAGGGTACAGGTTAGGGTTAGGGTTACCGTTCAGGTAACGGTTAGGTTTAGGTTTAGGGTTACCGTATAGCGCAGGGTTAAGGTTAGGGTTAGGTTTAGGGTTACGGTAAAATTTAGGGTTAGGGTTAGTGCTAGGGTTAGGGTTACGGTACAGGTTAGGTTTGCCATTAGGGGTATGGTTATGGTACAGGTAAGGGTTAGGGTTATGGTATGGTTAGGGTTAGGGTTCTGGTACACGTTAGAGTTAGGGTTAGGTTTAGGGTTAGGTTTATGGTAACGGCAGATGTTAGGGTTAGGCTTAGGGTTGGGGTTAGGGTTACGGTTAGGGTTACAGTACAAGTTAGGGTAAGTTTTAGGTCTAGTGTTTGGTTTATAGTTAGGTTTGCCAGAGAGGTTAGGGTTAGGGTTTGGGTTAGGGTTAGGGTACAAGTTAGGTTTAGAGTTAGTGTTAAGGTTAGGGTTAGGGTTACGGTTCAGGTAACGGTTAGGTTTAGGGTTAGGTTTATGGTAGGGATAGGGTTAGGATTAGGTTTAGGGTTATGGTAATTTAGGGTTAGGGTTAGTGTTAGGGTTAGGGTTAGGGTTATGGTTAAGGTACAGGTTAGGTTTAGGGTTAGGGTTAGGTTAGGATTTCGTTACAGGTTAGGGTTAAGGTTAGGTTTAGGGTTACGGTTAGGGTTTTGGTGCAGGTTAGGTTTAGGTTTAGGGTTAGGGTTAGTGTTAGTGTTACGGTTATTGTACAGTTTAGTTTTAGGGTTAGGGTTAGGGTTAGTTTTACTGTTACGGTTGAGGTTAGGGTTAGTGTTAGTGTTAGTATAGGGTTAGGGTTATGGTTGCCATAGAGCTTAGATTTTGAGTTAGGGTTAGGGTACAGGTTAGGTTCAGAGTTAGGGTTAGGGTTAGGGTTACTGTACAGGTTAGGGTTAGGGTTAGGGTTAGGATTACGGTTAAGTGTAGGGTTAGGATTATGGTTAGGGTTACGGTAGAAGTTAGGGTTAGGGTTAGGGTTAGTGTTAGGTTTACACTACAGGCTAGGGTTAAGGTTAGGTTTAGGGTTACGGTAAGGTTTATGGGAGCGGTTAGGTTTAGGGTTAGTGTTAGGTTTAGGGTTACGGTACAGGTTATGGTTAGGATTAGGGTTATGGTTAGTGTTACGGTACAGGTTAGTGTTAGGTTTAGGGGTAGGTTTAGTTTTTCGGTACAAGTTAGTGTTAAGGTTAGGTTTAAAGTTAGGGTTAGAGTTAGGGTTAAGGTACCGGTTTGTTTTAGGGTTAGGTTTAGGGTTATGGTACAAGTTAGTTTTAGGGTTAGGGTTAGTGTTAGGTTAAGGGTTACGGTAGTGGTTAAGGTTAGGTTAGGGTTCATTTAGGGTTACGGTTAGGGTAACGGTACAGGTTAGGGTTACAGTTAGGGTTAGGGTTCGGGTTACGGTATAGAATAGCATTAAGTATTGGGTTAGGGTTAGGGTTACGGTACAGGTTAGGGTTAAGGTTAGCGTTACTGTCAGGGTTAGGGTTAGGGTTACGGTACCGGTTAGGTTTAGGGTTAGGTTTAGGGTTAGGGTTACGGTCCAGGTTATGGTTAGGTTAGGGTTTAGGGTTAGGGTTACGGAACAGGTTAGGGTTACGGTTAGGAGGGTTAGGGTTACGGTTAGGATTGCGGTACAGTTGTGGGTTAGGGTTACGGCTAGGGTTAGTGTTAATGTTGAGTTAGGGTTAGGGTTACAGAACAGGTTAGGTTAGGGTCAGGGTTAGGGTTACGGGACAGGTAAGGGTTACGTTTAGGGTAGGGTTAGGGTTACGGTTAGCATTACTGTTAGTATTAGGTTTAGTGTTAGTGTTAATGTTTAGGGTTACGGTACAGGTTAGAGTTAGGGTTAGGTTTAGGGTTAGGCTTACGGTTACGGTAGATGTTAGGTTTAGGCTTAAGGTTGGGGTTAGTGTTACTGTTAGGGTTATGGTACAGGTTAGGGATACGTTTATGGTTATGCTTAGGGTTAGGGTTAGTGTTACGAACAGGTTAGGGTTAGGGTTATGGTTAGTGTAAAGGTTAGGGTTAGGTTTGCCATAGAGTTTCGGGTTAGGTTTAGGTTTAGAGTACAGGTTAGGTTTAGAGTTAGACCTAAGATTAGGGTTATGGTTAAGGTTCAGGGAAAGGTTAGGGTTAGGGTTAGGGTTAGGGCTATGGTACAGGGTAGGGTTAGAGTTAGGGTTAGGTTTAGGGTCACGGTACAATTTAGGGTTAGGGTTAGTGTGAGGGTTAGGGATACGGTACAGGTTAGTGTTAGGGTTAGGTTTAGGGTTAGGGTTAGGGATAGGGTTACGGTACAGTTTAGGGTTAGGGTTAGGGTTTCGGTACAGGTTAGGGTTAAGGTTAGGTTTAGGGTTAGGGTTAGGGTTACGGTACAGGTTAGTGTAAGTGTTAGGGTTACGGTACAGCGTAGGGTTAGGATTATGGTTAGGGTTACGGTACAAGTTAGGGTTAGGGTTAGGGTTAGTGTTAGGGTTACGGTAGAGTTTAGGGTTAAGTTTAGGGTTAGAGTTAGGGTTAGGGTTACGGTAGTGGTTAGGGGTAAGGTTAGGGTTGGTTTTAGGGTCACGGTTAGTGTAACGGTACAGGTTATGGTTAAGGTTAGGGTTATGCTTAATGTATATGATTGTATTAAGTTTAGGAGTAGGTTTAGGTTTGGGTTTATGGTACAGGTTAGGGTTAGGTTTAGGGTTATGGGTCCGGTTAGGTTTAGGTTTAGGGTAGGGTTAGGGTAGGGTTAGCTTTATTGTACAGTTTAGGTTTAGGGTACAGGTTAGGTTTAGAGTTAGGCTTAGGTTTGGTTTAGGGTTACGGTACAGGTTAGGTTTAGGGTTAGGGTTAGGTTTAGGTTTATGGTTGCTGTACAGTTGTGGTTTAGGGTTATGCATAGGGTTAGGGTTATGGTACAGGTTAGGGTGAGAGTAAGGATTAGGTTTATGGTACTGGTTAGGGTTAGGATTAGGGTGCGGGTTAGTTTTAGGGTGAGGGTTATGGTACACTTTGTGTTTAGTTTTAGGTTTAAGGTTAGGGTTATGGTTAGGGTTCAGGTAATGGTTAGGGTTAGAGTTAGGGTTACGGTATAGGGTAGGGTTAGGGTTAGGTTTAGGTTTAGGGTTACGGTACAATTTAGGGTTAGGGTTAGTCTTAGGGTTAGGGTTACGGTACAGGTTAGTGTTAGGGTTAGGGTTAGGTTTAGGGTTATGGTTAAGGTCAGGTTAGGTTTAGGGTTAGGGTTAAGGTTAGGGTTAGGATTTCGGTACAGGTTAGGGTTAAGGTTAGGTTTAGGGTTACAGTTAGGGTTACGGTACAGGTTAGGTTTAGGTTTAGGGTTATGGTTAGTGTTAGTGTGAGGGTTATTGTACAGTTTAGGTTTAGGTTTAGGGTTAGGGTTAGTTTTACTGTTACGGTACAGGTTTGGGTTAGGGTTAGTGTTAGTATTAGGGTTAGGCTTATGTTTGCCATAGAGGTTAGTATTTGAGTTAGGGTTAGGGTATAGGTTAGGTTTAGAGTTAGGGTTAGGGTTAGGTTTAGGGCAGGGTTACGGTACAGGTTAGTGTTAGGGTTAGGGTTACGGTTACCGTTAAGTGTAGGGTTAGGATTATGGTTAGGTGTACGGTAGAAGTGAGGGTTAGGGTTAGGGTTAGTGTTAGGGTTACAGTACAGGCTAGGGTTACGTTTATTTTTAGCGTCAGGGTTAGGGTTATGGTACTGTTTATGGTTAAGTTTAAGGATAGGGTTAGGGATAGGGTTACGGTCGTGGTTAGGTTTAGGGTTAGGGTTGGGTTTAGGGTTATGGTTAGGGTAACGGTACAGGTTAGTGTTACAGTTAGGTTTAGGGTTAGGCTTATGGTATAGGATAGCATTAAGGTTAGGTGTAGGGTAGGGATTAGATTTACGGTACAGGTTAGGGTTAGGGTTAGGGTTACGGTACAGGTGAGGGATAGGTTTAGGAGTAGGCTTAGGTTTACGGTACTGGTTAGGTTTAGGGTTAGGGTTAGGTTTACGGTTACGGTACAGGTTATGGTTAGGTTTAGGGTTAGGGTTAGGGTTATGGTACAGGATAGGGTTAGGTTTAGGGGTAGGGTTAGGGTTACGGTACAAGTTAAGGTTAAGTTTAGTTTTAAAGTTAGGGTTAGGGTTAGAGTTACGGTACCGGTTAGTTTTAGGGTTAGGGTTAGGGTTAGGTTTACGGTACCGGTTAGGTTTAGGGTTAGGGTTAGGTTTAGTGTTACGGAACAGGTT
The DNA here is from genome assembly GCA_017311455.1 of Otocyon megalotis megalotis. Taxonomy (NCBI): domain Eukaryota; kingdom Metazoa; phylum Chordata; class Mammalia; order Carnivora; family Canidae; genus Otocyon; species Otocyon megalotis. Next base: position 109,926 of record JAEUCK010009174.1, read on the forward strand.
AGGGTTAGGGTTAGGGTTACGGTACAGGTTAGGGTTCGGTTTAGGGGTAGGTTTAGAGTTACGGTACTGTTTATGGTTAAGTTTAGGGTTAGGGTTAGGGTTACGGTAGTTGTTAGAGTTAGGTTAGGGTTGGGTTTAGGGTTACGGTTAGGGTAATGGTACAGGTTATGGTTACGGTAGGTTTAGGGTTTAGTTTACGGTATAGGATAGCATTAAGTTTAGGAGTAGGGTTAGGGTTGGTTTACGGTACAGGTTAAGGTAAAGGTTAGCTTTACTGGTAGGGTTAGGGTTAGGGTTACAGTACCGGTTAGGTTTAGGGTTAGGGTTAGGATTAGGTTTACGATATAGGTTATGGTTATGGTTAGGGTTAGGGTTATGATAGAGGTTACGGTTAGGGTTAGGGTTAGGTTTAGATTTAGGGTGTGGGTTATGGTACAGTTTGGTTTTAGGTTTAGGTTTAGGGTAAGGGTTAGGGTTAGGGTTAGCGTTGGGGTTATTGTACAGTTTAGGTTTATGGTTAGGGTTAGGGGTAGGGTTAGGGGTAGGGTTAGTGTTACGGTACAGGTTAGGGTTAGGATTAGTGTTAGGATTAGGGTTAGGGTTATATTTGCCATAGAGGTTAGATTTTGAGTTACGGTTAGGGTAGAGGTTAGGTTTAGATTTAGGGTTAGGTTTAGGGTACGGTACAGGTTAGGGTTAGTTTTAGGGTTAGTGTTAGGGTTACGGTACACGCTAGAGGTAGGTTTAGGGTTAGTGTTAGGGTTAGGGTTACTGTACAGTTTAGTGTTAAGGTTAAGGTTAGTGTTAGGGTTAGGGTTACGGTAGTGTTTAGGGTTAGGTTTTGGGTTGGGTTTAGGGTTACGGTTAGGGTTACGGTTAGGCTTATGGTAGGATAGCATTAGGTTAGGGGTAGGGTTAGGTTTAGATTTACGGTACATGTTAGGGTTAAGGTTAGGTTTAGGGTTGCGGTACCGGTTAGGTTTAGGGTTAGTGTTAGGGTTAGGGTTAGGTTTACGGTATAGGTTAGGGTTAGGGTTAGGGTTAGGGTTATGGTAGTGTTTAGGGTTAAGGTTAGGGTTGGGTTTAGGGTTACGGTTCAGGTAACGGTCCAGGTTAGGGTTACGGTTAGGGTTATAGTTTGCGTTACGGTATAGGATAGCATTAAGTTTAGGGTTAGGGTTACGGTACAGGTTAGGGTTAAGGTTAGCGTTACTGTTAGGGTTATGGTTATGGTTATGGTACCGGTTAAGTTTAGGGTTAGGTTTAGGATTAGGGTTATGGTCCAGGTTATAGTTAGGGTTTTGGTTCAGGGTTAGGGTTTCGGAACAGGTTAGGGTTAGGTTTAGGGTAGGGGTAGTGTACGGTACAGGTTAGGGTTAAGGTTAGCATTACTGTTAGGGTTAGGTTTAGGGTTACGGTACCGGTTAGGTTTATTGTTATGGTTAGGTTTAGGGTTACGGTACCGGTTAGGTTTATTGTTATGGTTAGGTATAGGGTTACGGTACAGGTTAGGGTTAGGGTCAGGGTTCCGGTAAGGATTAGGATTAGGGTTATGAAACAGGTTAGGGTTAGGTTTAGGGGTAGAGTTAGGGTTACGGTACAGGTTAGGATTAAGGTTAGGTTTACTGTTAGTGTTAGGGTAAGGGTTACGGTACTGGTTATGTTTAGGGTTAGGGTTATGTTTACAGTACAGGTAAGGTTTACAGTTAGGGTTTGGGTTAGGGTTACGGTAAGGGTTGCGGTACAGTTGTGGGTTAGGGTACGGGTAGTGTTAGTGTTAGTGTTAGAGTTAGGGTTAGGGTTACGGTACTGTTTAGGTTTACCTTTAGGGTTATGGTTATGGTAAAGGTTAGTGTTAGGGTTCGGGTTAGCCTTAGGGTTAGTGTTAGGGTTAGTTTTAGGGTTAGGGTTAGGGTTAGGGTTACAGTACCGGTTACAGTTCGGGTTATGGTTACGGTTACGGTAGATGTTTGGGTTAGGCTTAGGGTTGGGGTTAGGGTTACTGTTAGGGTTATGGTACAGGTTAGGGATACGTTTACGGTTAGGTTTAGAGTTAGGGTTAGTGTTATGGTACAGGTTAGGGTTAGGTTTAGGGTTAATGTTAGGGTTAGGGTTAGTTTTGCCATAGAGGTTATGGTTAGATTTAGAGTTAGGGTTAAGGTTAGGTTTAGAGTTAGAGTTAAGGTTATGGTTAGGGATATGGTTCAGGTAATGGTTAGGGTTAGGGTTAGGGTTACGGTACAGGTTAGTGTTAGGGTTAGGGTTATGGTTAGGTTTAGGGTTACGGAACAGGTTAGGGTTAGGGTTAGGGTTTCGGTACAGCTTAGTGTTAAGGTTCGTTTTAGGGTTAGGGTTAGGCTTACGGTACTGGTTAGGATTAGGTTTAGGTTTAGGATTAGGGTTAGGGTTATTGTGCAGTTTAGGGTTAGGGTTAGGGTTAGGGTTAGGGTTAGGGTTAGTGTTACGGTACAGGTTAGGGTTAGGGTTAGTGTTAGGATTAGGGTTAGGGTTATGTTTGCCAGAGGTTAGATTTTGAGTTAGGGTTTAGGTACAGTTGAGGGTTAGAGTTAGGCTTAGTGTTAGGTTTAGGGTTACGGTACAGGTTAGTTTTCGGGATAGGGTTACTGTACAGGGTATGGTTAGGATTATGGTTAGGGTTACGGTACAAGTTAGGGTTACGGTTAGGGTAAGTGTTAGGGTTACGGTTACGGTAGAGGCTATGGTTAGGTTTAGGGTTAGCGTTAGAGTTAGGGTTACTGTAAAGTTTAATGTTAAGTTTAAGGTTAGGGCTAGGGTTAGGGTTACGTTAGTGGTTAGGGTTAGGGTTAAGGTTGGGTCTAGGGTTACCGTTAGGGTAATGGTACAGATTAGCGTTACGGTTAGGGTTAGGGTTCGGGTTACAGTATAGGATAGCATTATGGTTAGGGTTAGGGTTAGGGTTATTGTGATGGTACAGGTTAGGTTTAAGTTTAGCGTTACTGTTAGGGTTAGGGTTAGGGTTACGGTACCGGTTAGGTTTAGGGTTAGGTTTAGGTTTAGGGTTATGGTCCAGGTTATAGTTAGGGTTTTGGTTAGGGTTAGGGTTACGGAACAGGTTAGGGTTAGGTTTAGGGGTAGGGTTAGTGTTACGGTACAGGTTAGGTTTAGTGTTATGGTTAGGTTTAGGGTTACGGTACAGATAGGGTTAGGGTTAGGGTTAGGGTTAGTGTTATGGTACACGTTAGGGTTAGGTTTAGGGGTAGGCTTAGGGATACGGTATAGGTTAGTATTTTTTTAAATTAATTTTTATTAGTGTTCAATTTACCAACATACATAATAACACCCTGTGCTCATCCCGTCAAGTGTCCCCCTCAGTGCCTGTCACCACTCACCCCCACCCTCTGCCCTCCTCCCCTTCCACCACCCCTAGTTCTTTTCCCAGAGTTGGGAGTCTTTATGTTCTGTCTCCATTTCTGATATTTCCCACACATTTCTTCTCCCTTCCCATATTCCCTTTCACTATTATTTATATTCCCCAAATGAATGAGAACATACACTGTTTGTCCTTCTCCGATTGACTTACTTCACTCAGCATAATACCCTCCAGTTCCATCCACGTTGAAGCAAATGGTGGGTATTTGTCGTTTCTAATGGCTGAGTAATATTCCATTGTATACATAAACCACATCTTCTTTATCCATTCATCTTTCGATGGACATCGAGGCTCCTTCCACAGTTTGGCTATTGTGGGCATTGCTGCTAGAAGCATCGGGGTGCAGGTGTCCCAGCGTTTCATTGCATCTGTATCTTTGGGGTAAATCCCCAACAGTGCAATTGCTGGGTCGTAGGGCAGGTCTATTTTTAACTCTTTGAGGAACCTCCACACAGTTTTCCAGAGTGGCTGCACCAGTTCACATTCCCACCAACAGTGTAAGAGGGTTCCCTTTTCTCCGCATCCTCTCCAACATTTGTTGTTTCCTGCCTTGTTAATTTTCCCCATTCTCACTGGTGTGAGGTGGTATCTCATTGTGGTTTTGATTTATATTTCCCTGATGGCAAGCGATGCAGAGCATTTTCTCATGTGCATGTTGGCCATGTCTATGTCTTCCTCTGTGAGATTTCTGTTCATGTCTTTTGCCCATTTCATGATTGGATTGTTTGTTTCTTTCGTGTTGAGTTTAAGAAGTTCTTTATAGATCTGGGAAACTAGCACTTTATCTGATACATCATTTGCAAATATCCTCTCCCATTCTGTAGGTTGTCTTTGAGTTTTGTTGACTGTATCCTTTGCTGTGCAAAAGCTTCTTATCTTGATGAAGTCCCAATAGTTCATTTTTGCTTTTGTTTCTTTTGCCGTGGATGTATCTTGCAAGAAGTTACTGTGGCCGAGTTCAAAAAGGGTGTTGCCTGTGTTCTCCTCTAGGATTTTGATGGAATCTTGTCTCACATTTAGATCTTTCATCCATTTTGAGTTTATCTTTGTGTATGGTGAAAGAGAGTGGTCTAGTTTCATTCTTCTGCATGTGGATGTCCAGTTTTCCCAGCACCATTTATTGAAGAGACTGTCTTTCTTCCAATGGATAGTCTTTCCTCCTTTATCGAATATTAGTTGACCATAAAGTTCAGGGTCCATTTCTGGGTTGTCTATTCTGTTCCATTGATCTATGTGTCTGTTTTTGTGCCAGTACCACACTGTCTTGATGACCACAGCTTTGTAGTACAACCTGAAATCTGGCATTGTGATGCCCCCAGATATGGTTTTCTTTTTTAAAATTCCCCTGGCTATTCGGGGTCTTTTCTGATTCCACACAAATCTTAAAATAATTTGTTCTAACTCTCTGAAGAAAGTCCATGGTATTTTGATAGGGATTGCATTAAACGTGTAAATTGCCCTGGGTAACATGGACATTTTCACAATATTAATTCTGCCAATCCATGAGCATGGAATATTTTTCCATCTCTTTGTGTCTTCCTCAATTTCTTTCAGAAGTGTTCTATAGTTTTTAGGGTATAGATCCTTTACCTCTTTGGTTAGGTTTATCCCTAGGTATCTTATGCTTTTGGGTGCAATTGTAAATGGGATTGACTCCTTAATTTCTCTTTCTTCAGTCTCATTGTTAGTGTATAGAAATGCCATTGATTTTTGGGCATTGATTTTGTATCCTGCCACGCTACCAATTGCTGTATGAGTTCTAGCAATCTTGGGCTGGAGGTTTTTGGGTTTTCTATGTAGAGTATCATGTCATCGGCGAAGAGGGAGAGTTTGACTTCTTCTTTGCCAATTTGAATGCCTTTAATGTCTTTTTGTTGTCTGATTGCTGAGGCTAGGACTTCCAGTACTATGTTGAATAGCAGTGGTGAGAGTGGACATCCCTGTCTTGTTCCTGATCTTAGGGGAAAGGCTCCCAGTGCTTCCCCATTGAGAATGATATTTGCTGTGGGCTTTTCGTAGATGGCTTTTAAGATGTCGAGGAAAGTTCCCTCTATCCCTACACTCTGAAGAGTTTTGATCAGGAATGGATGCTGTATTTTGTCAAATGCTTTCTCTGCATCTAATGAGAGGATCATATGGTTCTTGGTTTTTCTCTTGCTGATATGATGAATCACATTGATTGTTTTACGAGTGTTGAACCAGCCTTGTGTCCCGGGGATAAATCCTACTTGGTCATGGTGAATAATTTTCTTAATGTGCAGTTGGATCCTATTGGCTAGTATCTTGTTGAGAATTTTTGCATCCATGTTCATCAGGGATATTGGTCTGTAATTCTCCTTTTTGGTGGGGTACAGGTTAGTATTAAGGTTAGGGTTACGGTTAGGGTTAGTGTAAGGGTTACGGTACTGGTTACGTTTAGGGTTAGGGTTAGGTTTACGGTACAGGTAAGGGTTACAGTTAGGGTTAGGGTTAGGGTTACTGTGAGGGTTGGGGTACAGTTGTGGGTTAGGGTTACGGGTAGGGTTAGTGTTAGGGTTAGAGATAGGGTGAGGGTTATGGTACAGGTTAGGTTTACCTTTAGGGGTATGGTTACGGTACAGGTAAGGGTTAGGGTTAGGGTTAGCATTAGTTTTAGTGTTAGGTTTACTCTTAGGGTTAGGGTTAGGGTTACGGTACAGGTTACAGTTAGGGTTTAGGTTACGGTAGATGTTTGGGTTAGGCTAAGGGTTGGGGTTAGGGTTACGGTTAGTGTTATGGCACAGGTTAGGCATACGTTTACGGTTAGGGTTAGGGTTAGGGTTAGTGTTATTGTACAGGTTAGGGTTATGGTTAGGGTTAGTGTCAGGGTTAGGGTTAGATTTGCCATAGAGGTTAGGGTTAGGTTTAGGTTTATGGTACAGTTTAGGTTTAGAGTTAGAGTTAAGGTTAGGGTTAGGGTTACGGTTCAGGTAATGGTTAGGGTTAGGGTTAGGGTTACGGTACAGAGTAGGGTTAGAGTAAGAGTAAGGTTTAGGCTTATGGTACAATTTAGGGTTAGGGTTAGTGTTAGGGTTAGGGTTACAGTACAGGTTAGTGTTAGGGTTAGGGTTATGGTTAGGGTTAGGGTTAGGGTACAGGTTAAGGTTAGGGTTAGGCTTACAGTATGGTTTAGGGTTAGGTTTAGGAGTAGGGATAGGGTTACGGTACAGGTTAGGGTTAGTGTTAGGATTAGTGTTAGGGTTATGTTTGCCAGAGGTTAGATTTTGAGTTAGGGTTTGGGTACAGGTGAGGTTTAGAGTTAGGCTTAGTGTTACGGTTAGGGTTACGGTACAGGTTAGGTTTAGGGATTGGTTACAGTACAGGGTAGGTTTAGGATTATGGTTTGGGTTCGGTACAAGTTAGGTTTAGGGTTAGGGTTAGTGTTAGGGTTACAGTTACGGTAGAGGCTATGGTTAGGTTTAGGGTTAGCGTTAGGGTTAGGGTTACTGTACAGTTTAATATTAAGTTTAAGTTTAGGGTTATGGTTATGGTTATGGTAGTGGTTAGGGTTAGGGTTAGGGTTGGGTTTATGTTACGGTTAGGGTAACGGTACAGTTTAGGGTTACGGTTAGGGTTAGGGTTAGGCTTACGGTATAGGATAGCATTAAGGTTAGGGTTAGGGTTAAGTTTAGATTTACGGTAGAGGTTAGGGTTAGGGTTAGTGTGACGGTGCATGTTAGGGATAGGTTTAGGGTTAGGGTTAGGGGTAGGTTAGGGTTAGGGTTAGGTTTGCCATAGAGGTTAGAGTTAGGGTAGGGATTGGGTTTAGGGTTATGGTTAGGCTAACGGTACAGGTTAAGGTTACGGTTAGGGTTAGGGTTTGGTTTACAGTATAGGATAGCATTAAGGTTAGGAGTAGGGTTAGGGTTGGGTTATGGTACAGGTTAGGGTTAAGGTTAGTGTTACTGCTACGGTTAGGGTTAGGGTTAGGGTTACAGTACAGGTTATGTTTAGGGATAGGTTTAGTGTTATGGTAGAGGTTAGGGTTAGGGTTAGGTTTAGTTTTAGGGTGAGGGTTACGGTACAGTTTGGGTTTAGGTTTAGATTTAGGGTAAGGGTTAGTGTTAGGGTTATTGTACAGTTTAGGTTTATGGTTAGGGTTAGGTTTAGGTTTAGGGTTAGGGTTAGGGTTACGGTAGTGTTTAGGGTTAGGGTTGGGTTTTGGGTTACGGTTAGGATATGGCACAGGTTAGGGTTACGGTTAGGGTTAGGGTTCGGGTTACATTATAGGATAGCATTAAGGTTAGGGTTATGGTTAGGGTTAGGGTTATGGTACAGGTTAGGGTTAAGCTTAGCGTTACTAATAGGGTTAGGGTTAGGGTTACGGTACCGGTTTGGTTTAGGGTTAGGTTTAGGATTAGGGTTATGGTCCAGGTTATAGTTAGTGTTTTGGTTAGGGTTAGGGTTACGGAACAGGTTAGGGTTAGGTTTAGAGGTATGGTTAGGGTTACGGTACAGGTTAGGGTTAAGGTTAGCGTTACTATTAGGGTTAGGGTTACGGTACCGGTTAGGTTTATTATTATGGTTAGGTATAGGGTTACGGTACAGATAGGGTTAGGGTTAGGGTTAGGGTTAGGGTTAGGGTCGGTACAGGTTAGGTTTAGGTTTAGGGGTAGGGTTAGTGATACGGTACAGGTTAGTATTAAGGTTAGGGTTACAGTTAGTGTTAGGGTAAGGGTTACGGTACTGGTTACGTTTAGGGTTAGGGTTAGGTTTACGGTACAGGTAAGGGTTACAGTTAGGGTTAGGTTAGGGTTACTGTGAGGGTTGGGGTACAGTTGTGGGTTAGGGTTACGGGTAGGGTTAGTGTTCGGGTTAGAGATAGGGTGAGGGTTATGGTACAGGTTAGGTTTACCTTTAGGGGTATGGTTACGGTACAGGTAAGGGTTAGGGTTAGGGTTAGCATTAGTTTTAGTGTTAGGGTTACTGTTTGGGTTAGGGTTAGGGTTACGGTACAGGTTACAGTTAGGGTTAAGGTTACGGTAGATGTTTGGGTTTGGCTTAGGTTTGGGGTTAGGGTTACGGTTAGTGTTATGGCACAGGTTAGGGATACATTTACGGTTAGGGTTAGTGTTATTGTACAGGTTAGTGTTATGGTTAGGGTTAGTGTAGGGTTAGGGTTAGTTTTGCCATAGAGGTTAAGGTTAGGTTTAGGGTTAGGGTACAGGTTAGGTTTAGAGTTAGAGTTAAGGTTAGGGTTAGGGTTACGGTTCAGGAAATGGTTAGGGTTAGGGTTAGGGATACGGTACAGAGTAGGGTTAGAGTTAGAGTTAGGTTTAGGTTTACGGTACAATTTAGGGTTAGGGTTAGTGTTAGGGTTAGGGTTACGGTACAGGTAGTGTTAGGATTAGGATTATGGTTAGTGTTAGGGTACAGGTTAGGATTAGGGTTACAGTACTGTTTAGGGTTAGGGTTAGGAGTAGGGATAGTGTTAAGTACAATTTAAGGTTAGGTTTAGGGGTAGGGTTAGGGTTAGGGTTAGGGTTATTGTACAGTTTAGGTTTAGGGTTAGGGTTAGGGTTAGGGTTACGGTACAGGTAAGGGTTAGGTTTAGTGTTAGGATTAGGGTTAGGGTTATGTTTGCCAGAGGCTATATTTTGAGTTAGGGTTTGGGTACAGCTGAGGTTTAGAGTTAGGCTTAGTGTTAGGGTTAGGATTACAGTACAGATTAGGTTAATGGATAGGGTTATGGTACAGGGTAGGGTTAGGATTATGGTTAGGGTTACTGTACAAGTTCGGGTTAGGGTTAGGGTTAGTGTTAGGGTTACTGTTACGGTAGAGGCTATGCTTAGGTTTAGGGTTAGCGTTAGGTTTAGGGTTACTGTACAGTTTAATACTAAGTGTAAGGTTAGGGTTACGGTTAGGGTTACGGTAGTGGTTAGGGTTACGGTACAGGTTAGGTTGAGGGTAAGGGTTAGGGTTACGTTACAGGTTAGGGTTAAGGTAAAGGTTAGGATTAAGTTTAGGGTGAGGGTTACGGTACAGGTTGGTTTAGGTTTAGGGATAGGGTTAGGGTTAGGTTTAGGATTAGGGTTACGGTGCAGGTTAGTGTTAGGGTTAGGGTTACGGTTACCGTTAAGTGTAGGGTTAGGATTATGGTTAGGGTTACTGTACAAGTTCGGGTTAGGGTTAGGGTTAGTGTTAGGGTTACGGTTACGGTAGAGGCTATGGTTAGGTTTAGGGTTACGGTACCGGTTAGGTTTAGGGTTAGGGTTAGGTTTAGTGTTATGGAACAGGTTAGGGTTAGGGTTAGGGTTACGGTACAGGTTAGGGTTAGGTTTAGGGTAGGGTTAGAGTTACGGTACTGTTTAGGGTTAAGTTTAGGGTTAGGTTTAGGGTTACGGTAGTTGTTAGGGTTAGGGTTAGGGTTGGGTTTAGGGTTACGGTTAGGGTAATAGGTTATGTTTACGGTAGGTTTAGTGTTTAGTTTACGGTATAGGATAGCATTAAGGTTAGGAGTAGGGTTAGGTTTGGTATACGGTACAGGTTAAGGTAAAGGTTAGCTTTACTGGTAGGGTTAGGGTTAGGGTTACGGTACCGGTTAGGTTTAGGGTTAGGGTTAGGTTTAGGTTTATGGAACAGGTTATGGTTAGGGTTAGGGTTATGGTTATGGTAGATGTTAGGGTTAGGATTAGGGTTAGGTTTAGATTTAGGGTGAGGATTATGGTACAGTTTGGGTTTAGGTTTAGGGTTAGGGTTAGGTTTAGGGTTAGCGTTAGGGTTATTGTACAGTTTAGGTTTATGGTTAGGGTTAGGGGTAGCGTTAGGGGTAGGGTTAGTGTTACGGTACAGGTTAGGGTTAGGATTAGTGTTAGTATTAGGGTTAGGGTTATATTTGCCATAGAGGTTAGATTTTGAGTTACGGTTAGGGTACAGGTTAGGTTTAGATTTAGGGTTAGGTTTAGGGTACGGTACAGGTTAGGGTTAGTTTTAGGGTTAGTGTTAGGGTTACGGTACACGCTAGATTAGGTTTAGGGTTAGCGTTAGGGTTAGGGTTACTGTACAGTTTAGTGTTAAGTTTAAGTTTAGGGTTAGGGTTAGGGTTACGGTAGTGTTTAGCGTTAGGGTTTGGGTTGGGTTTAGGGTTACGGATAGGGTTAGGGTTAGGCTTATGGTAGGATAGCCTTAGGTTAGGGGTAGGGTTAGGTTTAGATTTATGGTACAGGTTAGGGTTAGGGTTACGGTGTAGGTTAAGGTTCGGTGTAGGGGTAGGGTACGGGTTACGGTACAGGTTAGGGTTAAGGTTAAGGTTAGGTTACTGTTAGGTTTAGGGTTAGGTTTACGGTACAAGTTAGGGTTAGGGTTAGGGTTAGGGTTACAGTACAGGTTAGGGTTAGGGTTATGGTAGTGTTTAGGGTTAAGGTTAGGGTTGGGTTTAGGGTTACGGTTCGGGTAACGGTGCAGGTTAGGGTTACGGTTAGGGTTAGAGTTCGGGTTACGGTATAGGATAGCATTAAGTTTAGGGTTAGGGTTAGGGTTACGGTACAGGTTAGGGTTAAGGTTAGCGTTACTGTTAGGGTTAGGGTTAGGGTTACGGTACCGGTTAGGTTTAGGGTTAGGTTTAGCATTAGGGTTATGGTCCAGGATATAGTTAGGGTTTTGGTCCAGGGTTAGTGTTTCGGAACAGGTTAGGGTTAGGTTTAGGGTAGGGGTAGTGTTACGGTACAGGTTAGGGTTAAGGTTAGCATTACTGTTAGGGTTAGGTTTAGGGTTACGGTACTGGTTAGGTTTATTGTTATGGTTAGGTTTAGGGTTATGGTACAGGTTAGGGTTAGGGTTAGGGTTCGGGTAAGGATTAGGATTAGGGTTATGAAACAGGTTAGGGTTAGGTTTAGGGGTAGGTTAGGGTTACGGTACAGGTTAGGATTAAGGTTAGGTTTACTGTTAGTGTTAGGGTAAGGGTTACGGTACTGGTTATGTTTAGGGTTAGGGTTATGTTTACAGTACAGGTAAGGTTTACAATTAGGTTTTAGGTTAGGGTTACGGTAAGGGTTGCGTTACAGTTGTGGGTTAGGGTACGGGTAGTGTTAGTGTTAGGGTTAGAGTTGGGGTTAGGGTTACGGTACTGTTTAGGTTTACCTTTAGGGGTATGGTTACGGTAAAGGTAAGGGTTAGGGTTCTGGTTAGCCTTAGGGTTAGTGTTAGGGTTAGTGTTAGTGTTAGGGTTAGGTTGAGGGTTACGGTACAGTTTACAATTAGGGTTAGGGTTACGGTTACGGTAGGTGTTTGGGTTAGGCTTAGGGTTGGTGTTACGGCTACGGTTAGGGTTATGGTACAGGTTAGGAATACGTTTACGGTTAGGTTTAGGGTTAGGGTTAGGGTTAGTGTTATGGTACAGGTTATGGTTAGGTTTAGGGTTAATGTTAGGGTTAGGGTTAGTTTTGCCATAGAGGTTAGAGTTAGATTTAGGGTTAGGGTTAAGGTTAGGTTTAAAGTTAGAGTTAAGGTTAGGGTTAGGGATACGGTTCAGGTAATGGTTAGGGTTAGGGTTAGGGTTACGGTACAGGTTAGTGTTAGGGTTAGGGTTATGGTTAGGATTAGAGTTACGGAACAGGTTAGGGTTAGGGTCAGGGTTTCGGTAAATCTTAGTGTTAAGGTTCGTTTTAGGGTTAGGGTTAGGCTTACGGTACAGGTTAGGATTAGGTTTAGGGTTAGGGTTAGGGTTAGGGTTATTGTAAGTTTAGGTTTAGGGTTAGGGTTAGGGTTAGGGTTATTGTACAGTTTAGGTTTAGGGTTAGGGTTAGGGTTAGGGTTACGGTACAGGTAAGGGTTAGGTTTAGTGTTAGGATTAGGGTTAGGGTTATGTTTGCCAGAGGTTATATTTTGAGTTAGGGTTTGGGTACAGCTGAGGTTTAGAGTTAGGCTTAGTGTTAGGGTTAGGATTACAGTACAGATTAGGTTTATGGATAGGGTTATGGTACAGGGTTGGGTTAGGATTATGGTTAGGGTTACTGTACAAGTTCGGGTTAGGGTTAGGGTTAGTGTTAGGGTTACTGTTACGGTAGAGGCTATGCTTAGGTTTAGGGTTAGCGTTAGGTTTAGGGTTACTGTACAGTTTAATACTAAGTGTAAGGTTAGGGTTACGGTTAGGGTTACGGTAGTGGTTAGGGTTACGGTACAGGTTAGGTTGAGGGTAAGGGTTAGGGTTACGTTACAGGTTAGGGTTAAGGTAAAGGTTAGGATTAAGTTTAGGGTGAGGGTTACGGTACAGGTTGGTTTAGGTTTAGGGATAGGGTTAGGGTTAGGTTTAGGATTAGGGTTACGGTGCAGGTTAGTGTTAGGGTTAGGGTTACGGTTACCGTTAAGTGTAGGGTTAGGATTATGGTTAGGGTTACTGTACAAGTTCGGGTTAGGGTTAGGGTTAGTGTTAGGGTTACGGTTACGGTAGAGGCTATGGTTAGGTTTAGGGTTATGGTACCGGTTAGGTTTAGGGTTAGGGTTAGGTTTAGTGTTATGGAACAGGTTAGGGTTAGGGTTAGGGTTACGGTACAGGTTAGGGTTAGGTTTAGGGTAGGGTTAGAGTTACGGTACTGTTTAGGGTTAAGTTTAGGGTTAGGGTTAGGTTTAGGGTTACGGTAGTTGTTAGCGTTAGGGTTAGGGTTGGGTTTAGGGTTACGGTTAGGGTAATAGGTTATGTTTACGGTAGGTTTAGTGTTTAGTTTACGGTATAGGATAGCATTAAGGTTAGGAGTAGGGTTAGGTTTGGTATACGGTACAGGTTAAGGTAAAGGTTAGCTTTACTGGTAGGGTTAGGGTTAGGGTTACGGTACCGGTTAGGTTTAGGGTTAGGGTTAGGTTTAGGTTTATGGAACAGGTTATGGTTAGGGTTAGGGTTATGGTTATGGTAGATGTTAGGGTTAGGATTAGGGTTAGGTTTAGATTTAGGGTGAGGATTATGGTACAGTTTGGGTTTAGGTTTAGGGTTAGGGTTAGGTTTAGGGTTAGCGTTAGGGTTATTGTACAGTTTAGGTTTATGGTTAGGGTTAGGGGTAGCGTTAGGGGTAGGGTTAGTGTTACGGTACAGGTTAGGGTTAGGATTAGTGTTAGTATTAGGGTTAGGGTTATATTTGCCATAGAGGTTAGATTTTGAGTTACGGTTAGGGTACAGGTTAGGTTTAGATTTAGGGTTAGGTTTAGGGTACGGTACAGGTTAGGGTTAGTTTTAGGGTTAGTGTTAGGGTTACGGTACACGCTAGATTAGGTTTAGGGTTAGCGTTAGGGTTAGGGTTACTGTACAGTTTAGTGTTAAGTTTAAGTTTAGGGTTAGGGTTAGGGTTACGGTAGTGTTTAGCGTTAGGGTTTGGGTTGGGTTTAGGGTTACGGATAGGGTTAGGGTTAGGCTTATGGTAGGATAGCCTTAGGTTAGGGGTAGGGTTAGGTTTAGATTTATGGTACAGGTTAGGGTTAGGGTTACGGTGTAGGTTAAGGTTCGGTGTAGGGGTAGGGTACGGGTTACGGTACAGGTTAGGGTTAAGGTTAAGGTTAGGTTACTGTTAGGTTTAGGGTTAGGTTTACGGTACAAGTTAGGGTTAGGGTTAGGGTTAGGGTTACAGTACAGGTTAGGGTTAGGGTTATGGTAGTGTTTAGGGTTAAGGTTAGGGTTGGGTTTAGGGTTACGGTTCGGGTAACGGTGCAGGTTAGGGTTACGGTTAGGGTTAGAGTTCGGGTTACGGTATAGGATAGCATTAAGTTTAGGGTTAGGGTTAGGGTTACGGTACAGGTTAGGGTTAAGGTTAGCGTTACTGTTAGGGTTAGGTTAGGGTTACGGTACCGGTTAGGTTTAGGGTTAGGTTTAGCATTAGGGTTATGGTCCAGGATATAGTTAGGGTTTTGGTCCAGGGTTAGTGTTTCGGAACAGGTTAGGGTTAGGTTTAGGGTAGGGGTAGTGTTACGGTACAGGTTAGGGTTAAGGTTAGCATTACTGTTAGGGTTAGGTTTAGGGTTACGGTACTGGTTAGGTTTATTGTTATGGTTAGGTTTAGGGTTATGGTACAGGTTAGGGTTAGGGTTCGGGTAAGGATTAGGATTAGGGTTAAGAAACAGGTTAGGGTTAGGTTTAGGGGTAGGTTAGGGTTACGGTACAGGTTAGGATTAAGGTTAGGTTTACTGTTAGTGTTAGGGTAAGGGTTACGGTACTGGTTATGTTTAGGGTTAGGGTTATGTTTACAGTACAGGTAAGGTTTACAATTAGGTTTTAGGTTAGGGTTACGGTAAGGGTTGCGTTACAGTTGTGGGTTAGGGTACGGGTAGTGTTAGTGTTAGGGTTAGAGTTGGGGTTAGGGTTACGGTACTGTTTAGGTTTACCTTTAGGGGTATGGTTACGGTAAAGGTAAGGGTTAGGGTTCTGGTTAGCCTTAGGGTTAGTGTTAGGGTTAGTGTTAGTGTTAGGGTTAGGTTGAGGGTTACGGTACAGTTTACAATTAGGGTTAGGGTTACGGTTACGGTAGGTGTTTGGGTTAGGCTTAGGGTTGGTGTTACGGCTACGGTTAGGGTTATGGTACAGGTTAGGAATACGTTTACGGTTAGGTTTAGGGTTAGGGTTAGTGTTATGGTACAGGTTATGGTTAGGTTTAGGGTTAATGTTAGGGTTAGGGTTAGTTTTGCCATAGAGGTTAGAGTTAGATTTAGGGTTAGGGTTAAGGTTAGGTTTAAAGTTAGAGTTAAGGTTAGGGTTAGGGATACGGTTCAGGTAATGGTTAGGGTTAGGGTTAGGGTTACGGTACAGGTTAGTGTTAGGGTTAGGGTTATGGTTAGGATTAGAGTTACGGAACAGGTTAGGGTTAGGGTCAGGGTTTCGGTAAATCTTAGTGTTAAGGTTCGTTTTAGGGTTAGGGTTAGGCTTACGGTACAGGTTAGGATTAGGTTTAGGGTTAGGGTTAGGGTTAGGGTTATTGTACAGTTTAGGTTTAGGGTTAGGGTTAGGGTTAGGGTTATTGTACAGTTTAGGTTTAGGGTTAGGGTTAGGGTTAGGGTTAGGGTTACGGTACAGGTAAGGGTTAGTTTTAGTGTTAGGATTAGGGTTAGGGTTATGTTTGCCAGAGGTTATATTTTGAGTTAGGGTTTGGGTACAGCTGAGGTTTAGAGTTAGGCTTAGTGTTAGGGTTAGGATTACAGTACAGATTAGGTTTATGGATAGGGTTATGGTACAGGGTTGGGTTAGGATTATGGTTAGGGTTACTGTACAAGTTCGGGTTAGGGTTAGGGTTAGTGTTAGGGTTACTGTTACGGTAGAGGCTATGCTTAGGTTTAGGGTTAGCGTTAGGTTTAGGGTTACTGTACAGTTTAATACTAAGTGTAAGGTTAGGGTTACGGTTAGGGTTACGGTAGTGGTTAGGGTTACGGTACAGGTTAGGTTGAGGGTAAGGGTTAGGGTTACGTTACAGGTTAGGGTTAAGGTAAAGGTTAGGATTAAGTTTAGGGTGAGGGTTACGGTACAGGTTGGTTTAGGTTTAGGGATAGGGTTAGGGTTAGGTTTAGGATTAGGGTTACGGTGCAGGTTAGTGTTAGGGTTAGGGTTACGGTTACCGTTAAGTGTAGGGTTAGGATTATGGTTAGGGTTACTGTACAAGTTCGGGTTAGGGTTAGGGTTAGTGTTAGGGTTACGGTTACGGTAGAGGCTATGGTTAGGTTTAGGGTTATGGTACCGGTTAGGTTTAGGGTTAGGGTTAGGTTTAGTGTTATGGAACAGGTTAGGGTTAGGGTTAGCGTTACGGTACAGGTTAGGGTTAGGTTTAGGGTAGGGTTAGAGTTACGGTACTGTTTAGGGTTAAGTTTAGGGTTAGGGTTAGGTTTAGCGTTACGGTAGTTGTTAGCGTTAGGGTTAGGGTTGGGTTTAGGGTTACGGTTAGGGTAATAGGTTATGTTTACGGTAGGTTTAGTGTTTAGTTTACGGTATAGGATAGCATTAAGGTTAGGAGTAGGGTTAGGTTTGGTATACGGTACAGGTTAAGGTAAAGGTTAGCTTTACTGGTAGGGTTAGGGTTAGGGTTACGGTACCGGTTAGGTTTAGGGTTAGGGTTAGGTTTAGGTTTATGGAACAGGTTATGGTTAGGGTTAGGGTTATGGTTATGGTAGATGTTAGGGTTAGGATTAGGGTTAGGTTTAGATTTAGGGTGAGGATTATGGTACAGTTTGGGTTTAGGTTTAGGGTTAGGGTTAGGTTTAGGGTTAGCGTTAGGGTTATTGTACAGTTTAGGTTTATGGTTAGGGTTAGGGGTAGCGTTAGGGGTAGGGTTAGTGTTACGGTACAGGTTAGGGTTAGGATTAGTGTTAGTATTAGGGTTAGGGTTATATTTGCCATAGAGGTTAGATTTTGAGTTACGGTTAGGGTACAGGTTAGGTTTAGATTTAGGGTTAGGTTTAGGGTACGGTACAGGTTAGGGTTAGTTTTAGGGTTAGTGTTAGGGTTACGGTACACGCTAGATTAGGTTTAGGGTTAGCGTTAGGGTTAGGGTTACTGTACAGTTTAGTGTTAAGTTTAAGTTTAGGGTTAGGGTTAGGGTTACGGTAGTGTTTAGCGTTAGGGTTTGGGTTGGGTTTAGGGTTACGGATAGGGTTAGGGTTAGGCTTATGGTAGGATAGCCTTAGGTTAGGGGTAGGGTTAGGTTTAGATTTATGGTACAGGTTAGGGTTAGGGTTAGGGTTACGGTGTAGGTTAAGGTTCGGTGTAGGGGTAGGGTACGGGTTACGGTACAGGTTAGGGTTAAGGTTAAGGTTAGGTTACTGTTAGGTTTAGGGTTAGGTTTACGGTACAAGTTAGGGTTAGGGTTAGGGTTAGGGTTAGGGTTACAGTACAGGTTAGGGTTAGGGTTATGGTAGTGTTTAGGGTTAAGGTTAGGGTTGGGTTTAGGGTTACGGTTCGGGTAACGGTGCAGGTTAGGGTTACGGTTAGGGTTAGAGTTCGGGTTACGGTATAGGATAGCATTAAGTTTAGGGTTAGGGTTAGGGTTACGGTACAGGTTAGGGTTAAGGTTAGCGTTACTGTTAGGGTTAGGTTAGGGTTACGGTACCGGTTAGGTTTAGGGTTAGGTTTAGCATTAGGGTTATGGTCCAGGATATAGTTAGGGTTTTGGTCCAGGGTTAGTGTTTCGGAACAGGTTAGGGTTAGGTTTAGGGTAGGGGTAGTGTTACGGTACAGGTTAGGGTTAAGGTTAGCATTACTGTTAGGGTTAGGTTTAGGGTTACGGTACTGGTTAGGTTTATTGTTATGGTTAGGTTTAGGGTTATGGTACAGGTTAGGGTTAGGGTTAGGGTTCGGGTAAGGATTAGGATTAGGGTTATGAAACAGGTTAGGGTTAGGTTTAGGGGTAGGTTAGGGTTACGGTACAGGTTAGGATTAAGGTTAGGTTTACTGTTAGTGTTAGGGTAAGGGTTACGGTACTGGTTATGTTTAGGGTTAGGGTTATGTTTACAGTACAGGTAAGGTTTACAATTAGGTTTTAGGTTAGGGTTACGGTAAGGGTTGCGTTACAGTTGTGGGTTAGGGTACGGGTAGTGTTAGTGTTAGGGTTAGAGTTGGGGTTAGGGTTACGGTACTGTTTAGGTTTACCTTTAGGGGTATGGTTACGGTAAAGGTAAGGATTAGGGTTCTGGTTAGCCTTAGGGTTAGTGTTAGGGTTAGTGTTAGTGTTAGGGTTAGGTTGAGGGTTACGGTACAGTTTACAATTAGGGTTAGGGTTACGGTTACGGTAGGTGTTTGGGTTAGGCTTAGGGTTGGTGTTACGGCTACGGTTAGGGTTATGGTACAGGTTAGGAATACGTTTACGGTTAGGTTTAGGGTTAGGGTTAGGGTTAGTGTTATGGTACAGGTTATGGTTAGGTTTAGGGTTAATGTTAGGGTTAGGGTTAGTTTTGCCATAGAGGTTAGAGTTAGATTTAGGGTTAGGGTTAAGGTTAGGTTTAAAGTTAGAGTTAAGGTTAGGGTTAGGGATACGGTTCAGGTAATGGTTAGGGTTAGGGTTAGGGTTACGGTACAGGTTAGTGTTAGGGTTAGGGTTATGGTTAGGATTAGAGTTACGGAACAGGTTAGGGTTAGGGTCAGGGTTTCGGTAAATCTTAGTGTTAAGGTTCGTTTTAGGGTTAGGGTTAGGCTTACGGTACAGGTTAGGATTAGGTTTACGGTTAGGGTTAGGGTTAGGGTTATTGTACAGTTTAGGTTTAAGGTTAGGGTTAGGGTTAGGGTTAGGGTTAGTGTTACGGTACAGGATAGGGTTAGTGTTAGTGTTAGGATTAGGGTTAGGGTTATGTTTGCCAGAGGTTAGATTTTGAGTTAGGGTTTGGGTACAGTTGAGGTTTAGAATTAGGCTTAGGGTCAGGGTTAGGGTAACTGTACAGGTTAGGTTTAGGGATAGGGTTACGGTACAGGGTAGGGTTAGGATTATGGTTAGGGTTACGGTACAATTTAGGGTTACAGTTAGGGTAAGTGTTAGGGTTACGGTTACGGTAGAGACTATGGTTAATTTTACGGTTAGAGTCAGGGTTAGGTTTACTGTAAAGTTTAATGTTAAGTTTAAGGTTAGGGCTAGGGTTAGTGTTACGTTAGTGGTTAGGGTTAGGGTTAAGGTTGGGTCTAGGGTTACAGTTAGGGTAATGGTACAGGTTATGATTACGGTTAAGGTTAGGGTTCGGGTTACGGTATATGATAGCATTATGGTTAGGGTTAGGGTAGGGTTAGTGTGACGGTACAGGTTAGGGTTAAGTTTAGCGTTACAGTTAGAGTTAGGTTTAGGGTTACATTACAGGTTAGGGATAGGTTTAGGGGTAGGCTTAGGGTTACGGTACAGGTTAGGGTTAAGTTTAGGGTTACTGTTAGGGTTAGGTTTAGGGTTACGGTACCGGTTAGGTTAGGGTTAGGTTAAGGGTTACGGTTGAGGTTACGGATAAGTTTTGGTTTAGGGTTAGGGTTAGGGTTACGGTATAGGATAGCATTTGGTTTAGGGTTAGGGTTAGGGTTAGGGTTACGGTACAGTTTAGAGTTAGGTTTAGGAGTAGGGTTAGGGTTACGATACAGGTTAGGGTTAAGGTTAGGGTTACTAGTAGTGTTAGGGTTAGGGTTACGGTACCGGTTAGGTTTACTGTTAGGGTTAGGTTTAGGTTACGGTACAGGTTATGGTTAGGGTTAGGGTTAGGGTTACGGTGTAGGTTAAGGTTCGGTGTAGGGGTAGGGTACGGGTTACGGTACAGGTTAGGGTTAAGGTTAAGGTTAGGTTACTGTTAGGTTTAGGGTTAGGTTTACGGTACAAGTTAGGGTTAGGGTTAGGGTTAGGGTTACAGTACAGGTTAGGGTTAGGGTTAGGGTTAGGTTTGGGGTTAGGGTTAGGTTAAGGGTTATGGTTAGGGGTAGGGTTACCGTACTGGTTAGTGTCAGGGTTAGGGTTAGGGTTAGGGTTAGGGTTGCGTTACAGGTTATGGTTAGGTTTAGGGTTAGTTATTGTACAGTTTAGGGTTAGTGTTAGGGTTAGTGTTGCGGTACTGGTTAGGGTTAGGGTTACGGTTACGGTACGGTACACGTTAACATTAGGTTTAGGGTTAGGCTTAGGGTTATGGTACAAGTTATGGTTACGGTTCGGTTTAGGGTTAGGGTTAGTGTATAGGTTAGCAGAAGGTTTAGGGTTAGGGTTAGGTTTAGGGTTACGGTACACGTTAGGGTTAAGGTTAGGGTTAGGGTTAGGGTTAGGGTTACGGTACAGGTTTGGGTTAAGTTTAGGGTTTAGGGTTAGGATTAGGGTACCATACAGGTTAGGGTTATGGCTGTGTTTAGGGTTATGGTTACGGAACAAGTTAGGATTACGGTTACGGTTAGGGTTAGGGTCAGGGTTCAGGTTTTGGTTACGTTTTAGGTTAGCGTTAGGGTTAGGGTTAGCTTTAGGGTTACAATACAGGTTAGTTTTAGGTTTAGGGTTAGGGTGTTCGGTAGGTTTATGGTACAGATTAGGGTTAGGGTTAGAGTTACGGTTACGATACAAGTTAGGGTTAGGCTAAGGGTTAGGATTAGTGTTAAAGTACAGGTTAGGTTTGGGTTAGTGGTAGAGTTATGGTACAGGTTAGGGTTATGGTTTGGTTTAGGATTAGGTTTACGGTATAGGTTAGCATTAGGGTTAAGGATAGGGTTAGGTTTAGGTTTATGGTACAGGTTCGGGTTAGGTTTAGGGTTAGGGTCAGGGTTACGTTACCGGTTCGGGTTAGGTTTAGGGTTAGGGTTAGGGTTACGGTACAGGGTAGGGTTAGGATTATGGTTAGCGTTACGGTACAAGTTAGGGTTAGGGTTAGTTTTAGTGTTACGGTACAGGTTAGGGTTAGGGTTACGGTACAGTTTAGGGTTAGTTTTAGGAGTAGGGTTTGGGTTACGGTATAGGATAGCATTAAGAGTAGGGTTAGGGTTAGGGTTGGGTTATGGTACAGGTTAGGGATAAGGTTAGCGTTACTGGTAGGGTTAGGGTTAGGGTTACAGTACCGGTTAGGCTTAGGGTCAGGTTTAGGATTAGGTTTATGGTACAGGTTATGGTTAGGGTTAGGGTTAGGGTTACGGTAGAGTTTAGGGTTAGGGTTAGGGTTGGGTTTAGGGTTATGGTTAGGGTAACGGTATAGGTTAGGGTTACGGTCAGTGTTAGGGTTAGGCTTACGGTATAGGATAGCTTTAATGTTAGGTGTAGGGTTAGTTTTAGGGTTACGGTACAGGTTAGGGTTAGGGTTAGGGTTACAGTACAGGTTAGGGTTCGGTTGAGGGACGGGTTAGGGTTACGGAACAGGTTAGGGTTAAGGTTAGGTTCACTGTTAGGTTTAGGATTTTGGTACCGTTTAGGTTTAGGGTTAGGTTTAGGGTTAGGGTTACGGTACAGCTTCTGGTTAGGTTGGGGTTAGGCTTACGGTACAGGTTAGGGTTAGGTTTAGGGGTAGGCTTAGGGTTACGGTACAGGTTAGGGTTAAGGTTAGGGTTACTGTTAGGGTTAGGTTTAGTGTTACGGTACCGTTTAGGTTAGGGTTAGGTTTAGGGTTACGGTACTGTTGATGGTTAGGTTTAGGGTTAAAGTGTGGTTTACGGCACAGGTTAGGTTTTGGGTTAGTTTTAGGGTTACGGTTGAGGTTACGGATAAGTTTCGGTTTAGGGTTAGGGTTCGGGTTACGGTACAGTTTAGGGTTAGGTTTAGGAGTAGGGTTACGGGTACGGTACAGGTTAGGGTTAAGGTTAGGGTTACTGTTAGTGTTAGGGTTAGGGTTACGGTACCGGTTAGGTTTACTGTTAGGGTTAGGTTTAGGTTTACGGTACAGGTTATGGTTAGGGTTAGTGTTAGCGTTACGGTGTAGGTTAAGGTTCGGTGTAGGGGTAGGGTACGGGTTAAGGTCCAGGTTAGGGTTAAGGTTAAGGTTAGGTTACTGTTAGGTTTAGGGTTAGGTTTACGGTACAAGTTAGGGATAGGGTTAGGGTTAGGGTTAGGGTTAGGGTTACGGTACAGGTTAGGGTTAGGGTTAGGGTTGGGGTTAGGGTTAGGGTTAGGTTAAGGGTTATGGTTAGGGGTAGGGTTACCGTACTGGTTAGTGTCAGGGTTAGGGTTAGCGTTAGGGTTGCTTTACAGGTTATGGTTAGGGTTAGGGTTATGGTTACTGTACAGTTTAGGGTTAGTGTTAGGGTTAGTGTTGCTGTACTGGTTAGGGTTAGGGTTACGGTTACGGTACGGTACACTTTAGCATTAGGTTTAGGATTAGGCTTAGGGTTATGGTACAGGTTATGGTTACGGTTAGGTTTAGGGTTAGGGTTAGTGTATAGGTTAGCAGAAAGTTTAGGGTTAGGGTTAGGTTTAGGGTACGGTACAGGTTAGGGTTAGGGTTAGGTTTACGGTACAGGTTTGGGTTAAGTTTAGGGTTAGGGTTAGTATTAGGGTACCATACAGGTTAGGGTTATGGCTGTGTTTAGGGTAATGGTTACGGACAAGTTAGGATTACGGTTACGGTTAGGGTTAGGGTCAGGGTTTTGTGTAGGGTTACGTTTTAGGTTAGCGTTAGGGTTAGGGTTAGCTTTAGGGTTATGGTACAGGTTAGTTTTAGGTTTAGGGTTAGGGTGTGTGGTAGGTTTATGGTACAGATTAGGGTTAGGGTTAGAGTTATGGTTACGATACAAGTTAGGGTTAGGCTAAGGGTTAGGATTAGGGTTAAAGTACAGGTTAGGTTTAGGGTTAGTGGTAGAGTTACGGTACAGGTTAGTGTTATGGTTAGGTTTAGGGTTAGGTTTACGGTATAGGTTAGCATTAGGGTTAGGGATAGGGTTAGGTTTAGGGTTATGGTACAGGTTAGGATTAGGGTTAGGTTTACGGTACAGGTTAGGGTTAGGTTTAGGGTTACGGTACAGTTGATAGTTAGGTTTAGGGTTAGAGTGTGGGTTACGGCACAGGTTAGGGTTAGGTTTAGTTTTAGGGTTACGGTTGAGGTTACGGATAAGTTTCGGTTTAGGGTTAGGGTTAGGGTTACGGTATAGGATAGCATTTGGTTTAGGGTTAGGGTTAGGGTTAGGGTTACGGTACAGTTTAGGGTTAGTTTTAGGAGTAGGGTTAGGGTTACGGTACAGGTTAGGGTTAAGGTTAGGGTTACGGTACCGGTTAGGTTTACTATTAGGGTTAGGTTTAGGTTTACGGTACAGGTTATGGTTAGGGTTAGAGTTAGGGTTACGGTGTAGGTTAAGGTTCGGTGTAGGGGTAGGGTACGGTTTACAGTACAGGTTAGGGTTAAGGTTAAGGTTAGGTTACTGTTAGGTTTAGGGTTAGGTTTACGGTACCGGTTAGGTTCAGGGTTAGGGTTAGGTTTAGGGTTACGGTACAGGTTAGGGTTAGGGTTAGGGTTAGGGTTATGGTAAATGTTAGGGTTAGGTTTAGGGGTAGGGTTAGTGTTACTGTACAGTTTAGGGTTAAGTTTAGGGTTAGGGTTAGGGTTAGGGTCACAGTAGTTGTTAAGGTTAGGGTTACGGTTGGGTTTCAGGTTACAGTTAGGGTAACAGTACAGGTTAGGATTACGGTTAGGGTTAGTGTTTGGGTTACGGTATAGGATAGCATTAAGGGTAGGGTTAGGGTTAGGGTTGTGTTACGGTATAGGTTAGGGTTAGGGTTAGGGTTAGGGTTATGGTAAATGTTAGGGTTAGGTTTAGGGGTAGAGTTAGTGTTACTGTATAGTTTAGGGTTAAGTTTAGGGTTAGGGTTAGGGATAGGGTCACAGTAGTTTTTAAGGTTAGGTTTACAGTTGGGTTTCGGGTTACAGTAAGGGTAACGGTACAGGTTAGGGTTACGGTTAGGGTTAGGGTTTGGGTTACGGTATAGGATAGCATTAAGGGGAGGGTTAGGTTTAGGGTTGGGTTACGGTACAGGTTAGGGATAAGGTTAGCGTTACTGGTAGGGTTAGGGTTAGGGTACAGTACCGGTTAGGCTTAGGGTCAAGTTTAGGATTAGCTTTATGGTACAGGTTATGGTTAGGGTTAGGGTTAGGGTTACGGTAGATGTTAGGGTTAGGGTTAGGGTTGGTTTTAGGGTTATGGTTAGGGTAACGGTATAGGTTAGGGTTACGGTTAGTGTTCGGGTTAGGCTTACGGTATAGGATAGCATTAAGGTTAGGGGTAGGGTTAGTTTAAGGGTTACGGTACAGGTTAGGGTTAGGGTTAGGGTTACAGTACAGGTTAGGGTTGGGTTTAGGGGCGGGTTAGGGTTACGGTACAGGTTAGGTTTAAGGTTAGGTTCACTGTTAGGGTTAGGGTTTCGGTACCGTTTAGGTTTAGGGTTAGGTTTAGGGTTAGGGTTACGGTACAGCTTATGGTTAGGTTGGGGTTTGGCTTACGGTACAGGTTAGGGTTACGTTTAGGGCTAGGGTTAGGGTTATGGTACAGGTTAGGGTTAAGGTTAGGGTTACTGTGAGGGTTAGGTTTAGTGTTACGGTACCGGTTAGTTTAGGGTTAGGTTTAGGGTTACGGTACAGTTGATGGTTAGGTTTTGGGTTAGAGTGAGGGTTACGGCACAGGTTAGGGTTAGGGTTAGTTTTAGGGTTACGGTTGAGGTTACGGATAAGTTTCGGTTTAGGTTTAGGGTTAGGGTTACGGTATAGTATGGCATTAGGTTTAGGATTAGGGTTAGGGTTAGGGTTACGGTACAGTTTATGGTTAGGGTTTGGGTCAGGTTGAGGGTTACAGTACAGGTTAGGGTTAGGTTTAGGTGTAGGGTTAGGGTTTCAGTACAGGTTTGTTTAAGGTTAGGGTTACTGTTAGGTTTAGGGTTAGAGTTACGGTACCGGTTAGGTTAGTGTTAGTGTTAAGGTTATGTTTAGGTTTGCCATAGAGGTTAGATTTAGAGGTAGGGTTATGGTACAGGTTACGGTTACGGTTAGTGTAGTGTTTTGGTACAGCTTAGGTTTAGGGTTAGGGTTCGTGTTACGGTACAGGTAAGGCTTACGTTTAGGGTTACGGTTATGGTTAGGGTTGCGGTACAGTTTTGGGTTAGGGTTACGAGTAGGGTTATGGTTAGGGTTAGGGTTAGGTTTAATGTTTGTTTTATGGTACAAGTTAGGGTTAGGGTTAGGGTTAGTGTTAGGGTTAGAGTTAGGGTACAGTTTAGGATTAGGTTTAGGTTTAGGGTTAGGGTTAGGGTTATGTTTAGGGTTATGGTAGGTGTAGGGTTACCGTACAGTTTAGTGTCAGGTTTAGGGTTAGGGTTAGGGTTAGGGCTTGGGTTGCAGTACAGGTTATGGTTAGGTTTAGGGTTAAGGTTACCATACAGTTTAGGGTTAGGGTTAGGGTTAGGCTTGCGGTACAGTTTAGTGTTAGTGTTAGGGTTATGGTTATGGTACCGGTTAGCATTAGGTTCAGGGTTAGGGTTAGGGTTACAGTACAAGTTACGGTTATGGTTAGGTTTAGGGTTAGGGTTAGCGCATAGGTTAGCAGAAGTTTTAGGGTTACGGATAGGTTTAGGGTTACGGTACAGGTTAGGGTTAGGGTTACAGTTACGGTACAGGTTACGGTTAGGGTTAGGGGTAGGGTTAGGGTTATGCTGTAGGTTAGGGTTAAGGATATGGTTACTGTTAGGGTTAGGGTACCATACAAGTTAGGGTTATGGCTATGGTTAGGGTTAGGGTTACGGAACAAGTTAGGCTTACGTAAGGTTTTGGTTTAGGGTTACGTTATAATTTAGCGTTAGGGTTAGGGTTAGTTTTAGGGTTATGGTACAGGTTAGGGACAGGGATAGGGGTAGGGTTTGCGGTCGGTTTACGGTACAGATTTGGGTTAGGGTTAGAGTTACGGTTACGATACAAGTTAGGGTTAGGTTTAGGGTTAGGATTATGGTTACAGTACAGGTTAGGTTTAGGGTTAGTGGTAGGGTTACGGTACAGTTTAGGGTTAGGGTTAGGGTTAGGGATACGGTACAAGTTAGGGTTACGGTTAGGGTTCGGGTTAGGTTTACGGTATAGGTTAGCGTTAGGTTTAGGGATAGGGTTAGATTTAGGGTTATGGTACAGGTTAGGATTAGGGTTAGGTTTACGGTACAGGTTAGGTTTAGGTTTAGGGTTAGGGTGAGGTGTACGGTAGAGGTTAGGGTTAGGGTTAGGGTTTCGGTACAGGTTATGGTAAAGGTTAGGTTTAGGGTTAGGGTTATGGTACAGCTTAGGGGTAGTGTTAGGGTTAGTGTTACGGAACAGGTAACGGTTATGGTTAGGGTTACGGTTACGGTTAGGGTTTTGGTAGAGTTGTGGGTTATGGTTACGTGTAGGTTTAGGGTTTGGCTTAGGGTTACGGTACAGGTTAGGGTTAAGGTTAGGGTTACTGTTAGTGTTAGGGTTAGGGTTACGGTACCGGTGAGGTTTACTGCTAGGGTTAGGGTTAGGTTAACGGTATAGGTTATGGTTAGCGTTAGGGTTAGGGTTACGGTAAGGGTTAGGTTTAGGTTTAGAGGTAGGGTTAGGGTTACGGTACAGGTTAGGGTTAAAGTTAGGGATACTGTTAGGGTTAGGTTTAAGGTTACGGTACCGATTAGGTTTAGGGTTAGGGTTAGGTTTAGGGTTACAGTACAGGTTAAGTTAAGGGTTAGGGTTACGGTATGGTAGAGGGTACGGTTAGGTTTAGGGGGAGGATTAGACTTATGGTACAGTTTAGGGTTAAGTTTAGTGTTAGGGTTAGGGTTTGGGTTATGGTAGTGGTTAGGGTTAGGGTTGGGGTTGGGTTTAGGGTTACAGTTAGGGTAACGGTACAGGTTAGGGTTACGGTTAGGGTTAGGGTTAGGCTTATGGTATAGGAAAGCATTAAGGTTAGGGTTACGGTTAGTTTTAGTGTTACGGTTGAGGTTAGGAATAAGTTTAGGTCTAGGGTTAGGGTTAGGGTGACGGTACAAGTTATGGTTACAGTTAGGTTTAGGTTTAGGGTGACGGTATAGGATAGCATTAGGTTTAGGGTTAGGGTTAGGGTTAGGGTTACAGTACAGTTTAGGGTTTAGGTTACGGTTAGGATTACGGTAAAGGTTAGGGTTAGGTTTAGGGGTAGGTTTAGGGTTACAATACAGGTTACGTTTAAGGTTAGGGTTACTGTTAGGTTTAGGGTTATATTTACAGCACCGTTTAGGGTTATGTTTAGGACTAGGGTTAGTGTTACCATACAGGTTAGGGTTAGGGTTATGGTTAGGGTTACTGTTAGGGTTATGGTACAGGTTATGGTTAGGTTTAGAGTTAGTGTTAGGAACGGTACAGGTTAGGGTTAGGGCTAGGATTATGGTACAGGTTAGGGTTAGGGTTAGCGTAGGGACAGGGTTACAGAACAAGTTAGGGTTACTGTTAGGTTTAGGGTTAGGTTTACGGTATATGTTAGCGTTAGGGTTAGTGTTAGGGTTAAGTTTAGGGTTACGGTACATTTTAGGGTAGAGGTATGATTAGGGTTACCGTTAGGGTTAGGGTACAGGGTAGGGTTAGGGTTAGGGTTAGGGTTAGGCTTACGATACAAGTTAGGTTAGGGTTAGTGTTAGGGTTAGGGTTACGATACAGGTTAGGCTTAGGGTTAGGGTTAGGTTTTGTTCAGGTTAGGGTTAGGGTTATGGGACCGGTTAGGATTAGGGTTAGGTTTAGGGTTAGAGTTACGGTACAGGTTAGGTTTAGGGTTAGGGTTAGTGTTACGGTACAGGTAAGGGTTATGGTGAGTTTTAGAGCAGGGTTACGATTAGGGTTGCCGTACAGCTGTGGGTTAGGGTTTCAGGTAGGATTAGGGTTAGGGTTAAGGTTACGGTACAGGTTAGGGTGAGGGTTGTTGTTCGGTTTATATTACAGGTTAGGGCTAGGTTTAGGATTAGGGTTAGGGTTCGGATTACGATACAGGTTAGGGTTAGGTTTAGGGTTTCGGTAGAGTTCAGGGTTAGGGTTAGGGTTAGGTTTAGGCTTACGGTACAGGTTAGGGTTAGGGTTAGGGTTAGGGATAGGGTTACGGTACTGGTTACGTTTAGGGTTAGTGTTAGGGTTACGTTTAGGGTTACGATAGGGTTAGTGTTACTATACAGTTAAGGGTAACGGTTAGGGTTAGGGTCACGGTTAGAGGTGCGGTACAGTTGTGGGTTAGGGTTATGGGTAGGGTTCGTGTTAGGGTTAGGGTTAGGGTTACGGTACAGGTTAGGGTGATGGTAAGTGTTATGGTTACGGTACAATTTAGGGTTAAGGTTGGTGCTAGGGTTAGGTTTGGGGTGAGGGTTAAGGTACAGGTGGGGTTTAGGTTTAGGGTTAGGATTAGGGTTTGGGTTAGGGTTAGTGTTATGGTACATGTTGGGGTTAGGGTTAGTGTTAGGGTAGGGTTAGGGTTAGGTTTGCCATAAAGGTTAGATCTAGAGTTAGGGCTACGGTACAGGTTTTGGTTATGGTTAGGGTTAGGGTTTCGGTACAGGTAAGGGTTACGCTTAGGGTTACGGTGATGGTTAGGGTTGCGGTACAGTTGTTGGTTAGGGTTACGTGTAGGGTTACTGTTAGGTTTAGAGTCGGAACAGGTTAGGGTTAGGTTTAGGAGTATGGTTAGGGTTACCATACAGATTAGGGTTAAGGTTAGGGTTACTGTTAGTGTTAGGGTTAGGGTTACCATAACGGTTAGGTTTACTGTTAGGTTTAAGGTTAGGTTTACGGTATAGGTTATGGTTATGGTTAGGGTTAGGGTTACGGTATAGGTTAGGGTTAGTTTTAGGGGTAGGGTACGGGGTACGGTACAGGATAGGGTTAAGGTTAGGGTTACTGTTATGGTTAGGGTTAGTGTTATGGTACCGGTTGGGTTTAGGGATAGGGTTAGGTTTAAGGTTACGGTACAGGTTATGGTTAGGGTTAGGGTTAGGTTTACGGTACAGGTTAGGGTTAGGTTTAGGGGTAGGGTTAGAGTTATGGTACAATTTAGGCTTAAGTTTAGTGTTAGGGTTAGCGTTGGGTTACGGTAGTTGTTAGGGTTAAGGTTAGGTTTGGGTTTTGGGTTACGGTTAGGGTAACGGTACAGGTTAGTGTTACGGTTAGTGTTAGGGTTTGAGTTACGGTATAGGATAGCATTACGTTTAGAGTTAGGGTTAGGGTTGGGTTACAGTACAGGTTAGGATTAAGGTTAGCGTTACTGGTAGGGTTAGGGTTAGGGTTACGGTACCGGTTAGGTTTAGGGTTAGGGTTAGGATTAGGGTGACGGTACCGGTTATGGTTGGGTTTAGGGCTACGGTAGAGGTTAGAGTTTGGGTTAGGGTTAGGATTAGGGTGACGGTACATGTTATGGTTGGGTTTAGGGCTACGGTAGAGGTTAGAGTTAGGGTTAGGGTTGGGTTTAGGGTTATGGTTAGGGTAACTGTACAGGTTAGGTTTAAGTTTAGGTTTACGCTTAGGCTTACGGTATAGGATAGCTTTAAGATAAGGGGTAGGATTAGTTTTAGGGTTACGGTAAAGGTTACGGTTAGGGTTAGAGTTACGGTACAGGTTAGGGTTAGGTTTAGGGGTAGGGTTAGGGTTACGGTACAGGTTAGGGTTAAGGTTTGGGTTACTGTTAGAGTTAAGTTTAGGGTTACGGTACCGGTTAGGTTTAGGGATATGGGTAGGGTTAGGGTTAGGGTTCCGGTACAAGTTAGCGTTAGGTTTAGGTTTACGGCACAGGTTAGGGTTAGGGTTAGTTTTAGGGTTACGGTTGAGGTTAGGAATAATTTTAGGGTTAGGGTTAGGGTTAGGGTTACGGTGCAGGTTAGGGTTAAGTTTAGGGTTAGGTTTAGGATTAGGGTACCATAAAGGTAGGGTTATGGCTATGTTTAGGGTTAGGGTTACGGAACAAGTTAGGGTTATGGTAAGGTTTATGGTTAGGGTTACGTTTTAGGTTAGCTTAGGGTTAGGGTTAGCTCTTGGGTTACGGTACAGGTTAGGGTTATGTTTAGGGTTACGGTTTGGGGTAGGTTAATGGTACAGATTAGGGTTAGGGTTACGATACAAGTTAGGGTTAGGGTTAGGGTTAGGAATAGGGTTACAGTACAGGTTAAGTTTAGGGTTAGTGGTAGGGTAACGGTACAGGTTAGGGTTAGGGTTAGGGTTAGGTTTGCCATAGAGTTTAGATTTAGGGTTAGGGTTAGGGTACAGGTTAGGTTTATAGTTAGGTTTAAGTTTAGGTTTAGGGTTTCGTACAGGTTAGGGTTAGGGTTAGTGTTAGGGTTACAGTACAGGTAAGGATTAGGGATAGCGTTAGTGTTATGTTTAGGGTTACGGTACAGGTTAGGTTTAGGGTTAGGCTAAGTGTTACGGTACAGGTAAGGGTTTCGGTTAGGGTTAGGGTTAGGGTTACGAATAGGGTTGCGGTACAGTTGTGGGTTAGGGTTACGGGTAGGGTTAGTGTTAGGATTAGGGTTAGGGTTACGGTACAGGTTAGGTTTATGGTTAGGGGTATGGTTACGTTACAGGTAAGTGTTAGGGTTAGGGTTAGCATTAGGGTAGTGTTAGGGTTAGGGTTAGGGTTAGGGTTAAGGTTAGGGTTAGGGTAAGGTTAGGGTTGCCGTACAGGTTAGAGTTATGGTTAGGGTTAGGGTCACGGTTACGGTAGTGGTTAGGGTTAGGCTTAGGGTTGGGGTTAGGGTTACGGTTAGGGATACGGTACCGGTTAGGGATACGTTTACGGGTAGGGTTAGGGTTAGGGTTAGGGTTAAGGTAAATTTTAGGGTAAGGTATTGGGTTAGGGTTAGGGTTAGTGTTACTGTACCGGTTAGGGTTAGGGTTAGGGTTTCGGTACAGGTTAAGGTAATGGTTAGGTTTAGGGTTAGGGTTATGGTACAGGTTAGTTTAGGGTTAGGTTTTGTGTTCCGGTACAGGTAAGGGTTACGGTTAGGGTTACGGTTATGGTTAGGGTTGCGGTACAGTTGTGGGTTAGGGTTACGGGAAGGGTTAGGGTTAGGGTTACGGTTCAGTGTAGGGTTAGGTTTAGTGTTAGGTTTACGGTATAAGTTAGGGTTAGGGTTAGGGTTAGTGTTAGTGTTAGGGTTAGGGTTACGGTACAGGTTAGGGTTAGGGTTAGGGTTGGCGTTAGGGTTAGGGTCAGGTTTAGGGTTATGGTTAGTGGTAGGGTTATCGTACAGGTTAGTGTAAGGGTTAGGGTTCGGTTTAGGGTTAGGGTTGTGGTACAGGTTATGGTTAGGGTTAGGGTTATGGTTACTGTAGAGTTTAGGTTTAGGGTTAGGGTTAGGGTTGCGGTACAGGTTAGCGTTAGGGTTGGGGTTACGGTTACGGTACAGGTTAGCATTAGGTTTAGGGTTGGGGTTAGGGTTATGGTACAAGTTATGGTTACGGTTAGGTTTAGGGTTAGGGTTAGTGTATAGGTTAGCAGAAGGTTTAGAGTTAGGGTTAGGTTTAGGTTTATGGTACAGGTTAGGGTTAGGGTTAGGGTTAGGTTTACGGTACAGGTTAGGGTTAAGGTTAGGGTTAGGGTTAGGATTAGGGTACCATAAATGTTAGGGTTATGGCTATGTTTAGGGTTAGGGTTACAGAACAAGTTAGGTTTATGGTAAGGTTTAGGGTTAGGGTTACGTTTTAGGTTAGCTTAGGGTTAGGGTTAGCTTAGGGTTACGGTACAGGTTAGGGTTAGGTTTAAGGTTGGGGTAGGTTTACGGTACAGATTAGGGTTAGGGTTACGGTACAAGTTAGGGTTACGGTTAGGGTTAGGAATAGGGTTACAGTACAGGTTAAGTTTAGGGTTAGTGGTAGGGTTACGGTACAGGTTACGGTTAGGGTTAGGTTTACGTTTAGGGATATGGTACAAGTTAGGGTTATGGTTAGGTTGAGGGTTAGGTTTACGGTATAGGGTAGCATTAGGATTACAGATAAGGTTAGGTTTAGGGTTATGGTACAGGTTAGGATTAGGGTTAGGTTTCCGGTACTAGTTAGGGTTAGGTTTAGGGTTACGGTTATAGTTACGCTACAGGTTAGGTTTAGGGTTAGGTTTTGGGTTAGGGTTAGTGTTAGAGTACAGGTTAGGGTTAGGGTTAGTGTTATGGTTAGGTTTGCTATAGAGTTTAGATTTAGGGTTAAGGTTAGGGCACAGTTTAGGTGTATAGTTAGGTTTAAGGTTAGGTTTAGGGTTTCGGTACAGGTTAGGGTTAGGGTTAGTGTTAGGGTTACAGTACAGGTAAGGATTAGGGATAGCGTTAGGTTTATGTTTAGGGTTACGGTACAGGTTAGGTTTAGGGTTAGGCTAAGTGTTACGGTACAGGTAAGGGTTACGGTTAGGGTTAGGTTTAGGGTTACAGTTAGGGTTGCGGTACAGTTGTGGGTTAGGGTTACGGGTAGGGTTAGTGTTAGGGTTACGGTTAGGGTTACGGTACAGGCTAGGTTTATGTTTAGGGGTATGGTTACGGTACAGGTAAGTGTTAGGGTTATGGTTAGTGTTAGGGTTAGGGTTAGGGTTAGAGTTAGGGTTAAGGTTAGGTTTAGGGTTAGGGTTACGGTACAGGTAAGAGTTAGGGTTATGTTTAGTTTCACGATTATGGTAGTGGTTAGGGTTAGGCTTAGGGTTGAGGTTAGGATTACGGTTAGGGATACGGTACAGGTTAGGGATACGTTTACGGGTAGGGTTATGGTTAGGGTTAGGGTTAAGGTAAGGTTTAGTGTAAGGTTTTGGTTTAGGGTTAGCGTTAGTGTTACGGTACAGGTTATGGTTATGGTTAGGGTTAGGTTTACAATAGAGGTTAGGGTTAGGGTTAGGGTTGGGTGTAGGGTTATGGTTAGGGTAACGGTACAGGTTAGGGTTACGGTTAGGGTTAGGCTTACGGTATAGGATAGCATTAAGTTAGGGGTAGGGTTAGTTTTATAGTTACGGTACAGGTTAGAGTTAGGTTTCGGTGTAGGTTTAGGTTTACGGTACAGGTTAGGGTTGGGTTTAGGGTTACAGTTAGGGTAACGGTACAGGTTAGGGTTAAGGTTAGGGTTAGGGTTAGGCTTACGGTATAGGATAGCATTAAGGTTAGGGGTAGGGTTAGGTTTAGCTTTACGGTACAGGTTAGGGTTAGGGTTAGGGTTAGGGTTAAGGTTAGGGTTAGGGTAGGGTTAGGGTTACCGTACAGGTTAGAGTTATGGTTAGGGTTAGGGTCACGGTTACGGTAGTGGTTAGGGTTAGGCTTAGGGTTGGGGTTAGGGTTACGGTTAGGGATACGGTACCGGTTAGGGATACGTTTACGGGTAGGGTTAGGGTTAGGGTTAGGGTTAAGGTAAATTTTAGGGTAAGGTATTGGGTTAGGGTTAGGGTTAGTGTTACTGTACCGGTTAGGGTTAGGGTTAGGGTTTCGGTACAGGTTAAGGTAATGGTTAGGTTTAGGGTTAGGGTTATGGTACAGGTTAGTTTAGGGTTAGGTTTTGTGTTCCGGTACAGGTTACGGTTAGGGTTACGGTTATGGTTAGGGTTGCGGTACAGTTGTGGGTTAGGGTTACGGGAAGGGTTAGGGTTAGGGTTACGGTTCAGTGTAGGGTTAGGTTTAGTGTTAGGTTTACGGTATAAGTTAGGGTTAGGGTTAGGGTTAGTGTTAGGGTTAGGGTTACGGTACAGGTTAGGGTTAGGGTTAGGGTTGGCGTTAGGGTTAGGGTCAGGTTTAGGGTTATGGTTAGTGGTAGGGTTATCGTACAGGTTAGTGTAAGGGTTAGGGTTCGGTTTAGGGTTAGGGTTGTGGTACAGGTTATGGTTAGGGTTAGGGTTATGGTTACTGTAGAGTTTAGGTTTAGGGTTAGGGTTAGGGTTGCGGTACAGGTTAGCGTTAGGGTTGGGGTTACGGTTACGGTACAGGTTAGCATTAGGTTTAGGGTTGGGGTTAGGGTTATGGTACAAGTTATGGTTACGGTTAGGTTTAGGGTTAGGGTTAGTGTATAGGTTAGCAGAAGGTTTAGAGTTAGGGTTAGGTTTAGGTTTATGGTACAGGTTAGGGTTAGGGCTAGGGTTAGGTTTACGGTACAGGTTAGGGTTAAGGTTAGGGTTAGGGTTAGGATTAGGGTACCATAAATGTTAGGGTTATGGCTATGTTTAGGGTTAGGGTTACAGAACAAGTTAGGGTTATGGTAAGGTTTAGGGTTAGGGTTACGTTTTAGGTTAGCTTAGGGTTAGGTTTAGCTTAGGGTTACGGTACAGGTTAGGGTTAGGTTTAGGGTTGGGGTAGGTTTAAGGTACAGATTAGGGTTAGGGTTACGGTACAAGTTAGGGTTATGGTTAGGGTTAGGAATAGGGTTACAGTACAGGTTAAGTTTAGGGTTAGTGGTAGGGTTACGGTACAGGTTACGGTTAGGGTTAGGTTTACGTTTAGGGATATGGTACAAGTTAGGGTTATGGTTAGGTTGAGGGTTAGGTTTACGGTATAGGGTAGCATTAGGATTACAGATAAGGTTAGGTTTAGGGTTATGGTACAGGTTAGGATTAGGGTTAGGTTTCCGGTACTAGTTAGGGTTAGGTTTAGGGTTATGGTTATAGTTACGCTACAGGTTAGGTTTAG
>JAEUCK010009175.1:0-25000 GCA_017311455.1 Otocyon megalotis megalotis
CCTAACCCTAATCCTAACCCTAAGCCCTAACCCTAACCCTAACCCTAACCCTAACCCCTAACCCTAACCCTAACCCTAACCCTGACCCTGACCCTGACCCTAACCCCTAACACTAACCCCTAACCGTAGCCCTAGCCCTGACCCTAGCCCTGACCCCTGACCCCTGACCCTTTTGCTACTTTGTTTTAAAATATTGTTCTTCACTTTAGTGGTCGTTTTATTTTGTTCTGATCTTTGTTTTCATTTTTGGGTCTCTAACCTCGTCAGAATCATCGGGGGTAATATTTACTTGGGTCGTGGTTGATATTCTTGTCTCAGCCCTCTCATACAGCATTCTGCACTGATCAAAATGACTAGAAGGAAGAACTCACCACAAAAGAAAGAATCAGAAACAGGACTCTCTGCCACAGAGTTACAGAATTTGGATTACAATTCGATGTCAGGAAGCCATTTCAGAAGCACAATTATACAGCTACTGGTGGCTCTGGAAAAAAAGCATAAAGGAATGAAGAGATTCGTGACTGCAGAATTTAGATCGAATCAGGACAAAATTGAAAATCAATTAAATGAGATGCAATCCAGACTGGAGGTCCTAATGATGAGGGTTAATGAGGTAGAAGAATGAGTGAGTGACATAGAAGTCAAGTTGATGGCAAGGAAGGAAGCTGAGGAAAAAAGAGAAAAACAATTAAAAGAGCATGAGGAAAGGTTAAGAGAAATAAATGACAGCCCCAGAAGGAAAAATCTACATTTAAGTGGGGTTCCAGAGGGCACTGAAAGGGACAGAGGACCAGAAAGTGTATTTGAACAAATCATAGCTGAGAGCTTCCCTAACTTGGAGAGGGAAACAGGCATTCAAATCCAGGAGATAGAGAGATCCCACCCTAAAATCAATAAAAACTGTTCAACACCTTGACATTTCATAGTGAAACTTGCAAATTCCAAAGATAAAGAGAAGATCCTTAGAGCAGCAAGAGACAAGAGATCCCTAAATTTATGGGGAGAAGTATTAGGTTAACAGCAGACCTCTCCACATAAACCTGGCAGGCCAGAAATGGCTGGCAGGATATATTCAGGATATAGTCCCATCCTAAATGAGAGGAACATGCAGCCGAGAATACTTTATCCAGCAAGGCTCTCATTCAGAATAGAAGGAGAGATAAAGAACTTCCAAGATAGGCAGAAACTGAAAGAATATGTGACCACCAAACCAGCTCTGCAAGAAATATTAAGGGGGACTCTGTAAAAGAGCAAGTCCAAGGAAACAATCCACAAAAATTGTGACTGAATAGGTATAATAATGACACTAAATTCTTATCTTTCAATAGTAACTCTGAACGTGAATGGGCTTAATGACCCCATCAAAAGGTGCAGGGTTTCAGACTCGATAAAACAGCAAGACCCCATATATTTGCTTTCTACAGGAGACTCATTTTAGGCCTAAGGACACCTCCAGCCTGAAAATCAAAGGTTGGAAAACCATTTACCATTCAAACGGTCCTCAGAAGAAAGCAGGGGTAGCCATCCTCATATCAGATAATTTAAAGTTTATCCCAAAGACTGTAGTAAGAGATGAAGAGGGACCCTATATCATACTTAATGGGTCTATCCAACAAGAAGATCTAACGGTCATGAATATTTATGCCCCTAATGTGGAAGTTGTCAAGTATATCAATTAATAACCCAAGGAAAGACATGGATAATAATACACTAATAGTGGGAGACTTCAACACAGCACTTTCTGCAAATGACAGATCTTCTAAGCACAACAACTCCAACGAAACAAGGGCTTTAAAAGATACACTGGACGAGATGGATTTCACAAATATATACAAAACTTTCCATCTGAACACAACTGAATACACATTCTTCTCAAGTGCATATGGAACTTTCCCCAGAATAGACCACATACTGGGTCACAAATCAGGTCTCAACTGATACCAAAAGACTGGGATTGTCCCCTGCATATTTTCAGATCACAATGTATTGAAACTAGAATTCAATCACAAGAAGAAATTTGAAAGAAACTCAAACACATGGAGGTTAAAGAGCATCATACTAAAAGATGAATGGGTCAACCAGGAAATTAGAGAAGAATTAAAAAGATTTATGGAAACTAATGAAAATGAAGGTACAACCGTTCAAAAACTTTGGGATACAGCAAAAGCAGTCCTAAGAGGGAAATACATTGCAATACAAGTTTCCCTCAAAAAATTGGAAAAAACTCAAATACACAAGTTAACCTCGCACCTAAAGGAACTGGAGAGAGAACAGTAAATAAAGTCTACACCAAATGGAAGGAGAGCGTTAATAAAGATTTGAGCCAAATTCAATGAAATAGAGACCACAAGAAGTGTAGAAGAGATCAACAAAACCAGTAGTTGGTTCTTCGAAAGAATTAATACAATAGATAAACCATTAGCCAGCATTACTTTAAAAAAAAAAAGAGGGAAGACTCTGATAAAATCATTAAAGAAATAGAAGAGATCACAACCAACACCAAGGAAATACAAACGTTTTTAAAAAGTATTATGAGCAGCTATATGCCAATAAATTAGGCAATCTAGAAGAAATGGATGCATTTCTGGAAAACTACAAACTATCAAAACTGGAACAGGAAGAAATAGGAAACATGAACAGGCCCCTAACCAGGGAGGAAATTGAAGCAGTCATCAAAAACCTCCCAAGTTAAAAATTCCAGGGCCAGATGGCTTCCCAGGGGAATTCCATCAAACGTTTAAAGAAGAAGAGACCATACCTATTCTACTAAAGCTGTTCTGAAGGATAGAAAGGGGTAGAATACTTCCAAACCATTTTATGAGGCCAGCATCACCTAAATTTGAAAACCTGACAAATACCCCATCAAAAAGGAGAATTATAGAAGAATATCCCTGATGAACACAGGTTCTCAACAAGATACTAGCTAATAGGATCCAACAGTAATTAAGAAGATTATTCACCATGACCAAGTGGGATTTATCCCTGGGATGCAAGGTTAGTTCAACACTTGTAAAACAATCGATGTGATAGATCACATCAACAAGAGAAAAAACAAGAACCATGATCCTCTCAATAGATGCAGAGAAAGCATTTGACAAAATACAGCATCCATTCCTGATCTTCAGAGTGCAGGGATAGAGGGAACATTCCTCACCACCTTAAAAGCCATCTATGAAAAGCCCACAGCAAATATTCTCAATGGGGAAACAGTGAGAGTCTCTCCCCTAAGATCAGGAATGTGACAGGGATGTCCACTCTCACCACTGCTATTCAATACAGTACCAGAAGTTCTAGCCTCAGCAATCAGACAACAAAAAGAAATAAAAGGCATTCAAATTGGCAAAGAAGAAAGTCAAACTCTCTCTCTAGATTCTACCCACCATAGGTTAGAGGCTAGTGGAAAGCTACATGGCAGGAATGCTTGTGTCTCAGATTTCAGTACAGTGCCTTTCCATGGCACCTCCTCACCTACAGTGAAGCTCCATTCTAACTCCCATAGTTGAGAGGGTAGTGGAAAGCTGCATTTAAGAAACGCTTCTTTCTGAGAGTTGAGCACAGGACCTTTCCATTGGGCCTTTGCGCCTACTGTGGATATAGGTTCTAACTCCCTGTTAGAGGGTTGTCAGAAGCTGCCTGAAAAGAAAGCTTGTTTCTTGAGAGTTGAGGAAAGCTGCACTCAAACATGGTTGGTTGCTCACTGCTCACTATGTAGCATTTCCATGGACCCTACGTTCTTGTGGAGATGGCTTGTACCTCCCTTAGGTGAGAGGCTAGGGGAAAGCTGCAAGGCCAGAATGCTTGTGTCTCAGAGTTCAGTACAGTTCACTTCCATGGCACTTTCTCACCTAAAGTGGAGCTAGGTTCTAACTCCGGTAAGTGTGAGACTAGTTGAAAAATGCATTCAAGAAATGCTTCTTTCTGAGAGTTGAGAACAGAGCCCCTCATTGGGCCTCCACAACTACTGTAGATGGAGGTTCTAACTCCCTTTTGTTAGAGGCTTGTTAGAAGCCGCTGGCAAGGAATGCTCATTTCCCTGAGCAGGAGGCCACATTTCCCTCGGGCCTCCACAGGTCCTTTTGATATAGATTCTGATGCCAGTAGGTGAGAGGGTAGTGGAAAGCTGCATTCAAGGAACACTGGTTGCTCACAGTTAACTACATAGCATTTCCTTGGCCCCTCCACTCATGTGGAGATAGCTTCTACCTCCCTTAGGTGAGAGGCTTGTGGAAAGCAGCATGGTAGGAATGCTTGTGTCTCAGTTTCCTACAGTGCGTTTCCATCACACCTACAGTGAAGCTAGGTTCTAGCTCCCATTAGGTGAGAGGCTAGTTTCAAGCTATGTTCAAGGAATGCTTCTTTCTGAGAGTTGAGCACAGGGTCTTTCCATTGGCCCTCCACACCCACCGTGGACATAGCTTTTAACCTCCTTATATTATAGAGCCGTCAGGAAACTGCCTGCAAGGAATGCTTGTTTCTCAGAATTCAGTAGTCTGCATTTCCCTAGAGCCTCTAGTGGTGCTTTTGATTTACATTCTAATGCTGGTAGTTGAGAGAGAGGAGGAGAGCTGCACTCAAGGAGTGCTTGTTGCTCACAGATCACTCACTACATAGCCTTTCCATGGCCCTTCCAACCTTGTGGAGATAGCTTCTATGTCCCCTTAGTAGACAAACTAGGTGAAAGCTGCAAAGCAGCTTGTGGGGAGACATGCTAGAAATCCCTTCTTCGAGAAGCTAGCCCTCTGGGAAGGCTGGAGCCTGAGAACTCAGGCCAGCTCCATTCCATTACGCCCCCACAATTGCTGCAGAGGCAGGGTCTCACAGGCCTCCAGGAGACCTAGGGTTGTATTTATTCAAGAAGAGCTTTGTCCTCACAGGGAAGTAGCCTGCTTTCCCTTGGTGCCGCCAGCATTGCTGAGACACCTATTCCCACAGTCTGAGGTGCAAAGTTCCTCTCCAGGTGACACTCCAGGAAGAGCTAGGTCCCCTAGATGTGGACAGCACATTCCAGGGCTCCTCCAAACTTCCTGAGGAGCCAACTTCTCAAGCACTTCCTGGAGAGGCCAGTGGAAAGCTGCCCTCACTGGCCCCTTGGGCCCAGGATTCAAGACAGCGAGTTCCATTGGGTCTGGGACCTAAGGTGGGGCCAGGGCCACCTCCAACCTAGGGGTGGGGAGCTAGCTGAACATTTCCCTCAAGGAATGCTAGTTCTTCAGCATTCAGGAGGTCACAGGGTCATTTCACCTCCACAACCAATGTGGAGAGAGTGTGCTAACTCGCCCCTGTGACAGACTTCTGGACAGCTGGAGGCCAGGAAGGCTGCTTTCTCAGTGAAAAGTACCTGGCCTCTCCCCTTGCCACTCCCCCACCGAGTGTGTACCTTGCTGCTAACCTCATTCAGCTGTGAGGGATGGTATGTTGAAAGATTCACACTGGGAGTGCCTGGTTCTAACACTGAAGCCCACAGTTAGTTTTGCCACTGCCCAGGGTCCTCTGTCTCCTGGGCTGAGAGGTTCGACTTTCCTCCTGGAAGGGGCCTGTGGAGAGCTGCACTCAGGAAATGTGGTGTTGCAGAAGCACTCCAGCACTTGGGACAGCCACTCCACACCCTCTGGGGAGACAGTTTAGAATTCTCTTCATCAAGCAACTAGCTTTCTAGGAAGGTCTGAGCCTCAGAACTCAGGCCACCTCATCTCCATTTCACTGCCACAATGGCTAGGGAGGCAGGGTCTCACAGGCCTCCAGGAGATGTGTACCGGTGAGCTTAGTTAGGGAGAGCTTTCTCCTCACAGGAAAGTAGCCTGCTTTCCCTTGGAGCCACCACCATTGCTGAGACACCTGTTCTCACACCCTGAGGTGAGAAGCTAATCTCCAGGGGGCACTCCAGGAAAGCCGAGGTCCCCAAGACATGGACAGCACATTCCAGGGCCCCTCCAAAATTCCTGAGGAGGTAGCTTCTGAAGCCCTTCCTGGAGAGACCAGTGGAAAGTTGCCCTCACTGGCCCCTTTGGCCCAGTGTTCAGGACAGTGAGTTCCATTGGGTCTGTCTCCTAAGGTGGGGCCAGGAGCAACTTCCACGGCGGGGGTGGGGGTGGGGGGGACTAGCTGAAAGATTCCCTCAAGGAAGGCTACATCCTCAGCGTTCAGTAAGTCTCAGGGTCATTTCACCTCCACAACCACTGTGGAGATGGTGTGTTAACTCACCCCAGTGACAGACTCGTGGTTATCTGAATGCCATGAAAGCTGCTTTCTCATTGAAAAGTACCTGGCCTCTGCCTTTGCCTGTTCACAACCGAGGGTAAAGCTAGCTGCTAACCTCCCTCAACTATGAGGGGAACATGGTGAAAAGTTCCCTCTGGAAGGGCCTGTTTCTCACACTGAAGACCGCAACCTTACCTCTGCCTAGGTTCCTAGATCTGCTGGGCAGAGAGGTTCAACTTTTCTCAGGGAAGTGGCCTGTAGAGACCTGTACTCTAGGAAGTGTGATGTCCCAGAGGCCCTCTAGCGCTTGGGGCAGCCCCTCCACACACTCTGGGGTGACAGGTTTGAACTACCCTCATCGAGAAGCTAGACTTTTAGGAAGGTCTGAGCTACAGAACACAGGCCAGCTCATTTCCATTTCGCTCCCATACCTCCTTGGGAGGTGGAGTCTCACAGGCCTCCAAGTGAGCTTAGTCAGGGAGAGATTTATCCTCACGGTAAAGTAGAGCCTGCTTTCCATTAGCGCTGCCACTACCACTGAAACACCTGTTTCCACACCCTGAGGTGAGAAGCTAGTGTCCAGGGAGTAATCCAGGAAGGCCTAGGTCCCCTAGAGGTGGACAGCACATTCCAGGGCCCCTGCAAACTTCCTGAGTAGCTGGCTTCTCAAGCCCTTCCTGGAGAGGCTGGTGGAAAGCTGTCCTTGCTGTCCCCTTGGCTCCAGAGTTCAGGATAGTGAGTTCCATTGGGTCTGTGGCCTCAGGGGAGTCCAGGGTCATGTCCCACCTAAGCGGGGCTACCTGAAATTTTCTCCCAAGGAAGGCTAGTTCCTCAGCATTCAGGAGGTAGGAGGGTCATTTCACCTCCACAGCCACTGTGCAGAGAGTATGCGAACTCACCAACGTGACAGGTTTATGGTCATCTATAGGCCAGGAAAGCTGCTTTCTCATTGAAAACTACCTGAAAAAAAAAAAAAAAAGAAATAAAAGAAAACTACCTGACCTATGCCCTTGACCCTCCCTTACTGAGGGTAGAGATAGCTACTAAACTCCCTCAGCTGTGAGGGATGACTTGTTGAAAGGCTTCTCTGGAAGGACCTGTTTCTCACACTGAAGCCCACAGCCTTGCCACTGCCCAGGCTCCTCTGTCTGCTGGGCTGAGTGGTTCGACTTTTCACAAAAGGGGCCAGTGGAGGGCTGCACTCAAGGAACCGTGGTGTCCCAGGGCCCTTTCATTGCTTTGGGGCCACATCTCCACACCTTGTGGGGAGACAGGTTTGAAGTCCCTTCATCGAGAAGGTACCCTTCTAGGAAGGCCTGAGCCTCAGAACACAGGCCAGCTCATTTCCAGTGCGCCTCCACAGCTGCTTGTGAGGCACGGTGTCTCAAGCTTCTGACAGAGGCCTAGTGCTGAGCTTAGAGAGTTTTATCCTCAGGGGAAAGTAGCCTATTTCCCTTGGTGCTGCCACCACCACTGAGACACCAGTTGCCACTCCCTGGAGTGAGATACTAGCCACCAGGGGGCACTCCAGGAAGGCCTAGGTCCCCTAGACAGGAACAGTGGGTTCCAGGCTTCTCTAAACTTTCTGAGTAGCTGGCTTCTCAAGCCCTTTCTGGAGGGGCCAGGGGAAAGCTGCCCTCCCAGGACTCTTGGGCCCAGTATTCAAAATAGCGAGTTCCATTGGGTCTCAGGCCTAGGGTGGGGCCAGAGCCACCTCCCACCTAGGGGTGCTAGCTGAAAGTTTCCCTCAAGGAAGGCTACTTACTCTGTGTTTAGGAATTCCCAGGGTCGGGCCACCTGGGTGGCTCAGCGGTTAAGCCTCTGCCTTCAGCCCACGTGATCCTGGAGTCCCCGAGTCCCACTCCCACGTCGGGCTCCCGGCATGGAGCCTGCTTCTCCCTCTGCCTGTGTCTCTGCCTCTCTTTCTGTGTCTCGCATGAATAAATACAATCCTTAAAAAAAAAAAAAAAGGAATTCCCAGGGTCATTTCACCGCTGCAACCACTGTGGAGAAGTTGTGATGACTCGCTGTGGTGTCAGATTCTTTGTCAGCCGCAGACCAGGAAAGCTGCTTTCTCAGTAAAAAGTAGCTGGCCTCGCCCCGTACCCCTCCCCCACGGTGGCTGGAGCTGGCTGCGACCCTCCCTCAGCGGTGAGGGGCGCCCTGTGCTTGGTTCCTTCCGGGAAGGCCTGGTTCTGAGGGGCAGGGCGAGGTGCCCGAGGAGTAGGGGTCGTCAACTCACCTGGCCCCACCAGCTTACCTAGACAACTTTCACATCATCCTGGGCACCTATGAGTTCGACCTGAGATTTAAAGCGAGAACAGCCAGACGCTACAGAGAGAAGGGCTTTTGCTTCTAGCAAGGTAGGAAGGCGGGAGAATAAAACTGAGAAAGAACCGAGTGGGGGAGGGGCGCCGCACGGAGCCGGCTACGGCGAGGCGGCCGGAGCCTGCGCACCGGAAGCCAGCCCTGGAGAAGCGAGCAGTAGCGACTCTAGAAGTCCGCGCAGGGAAACTGGGCAGAAGTGCGGGAGCGGCGGCGAAGCCTTCGGGTTCCCGGATTCCCAGAGCCGCTATTAGAGGAAGTGCGCCCGGAACCGGTCCAATCTCCGTAAAGGGCTGGAGCGCACAGCCCCGGGCCTTTGGAAGAATGGTTCATTCTGTGGGATATTCCCTCTTCATCCCACTCGGTCCCCTTTTATCTCGTTTATGTTTTGGTGGTCAGTGTTGGGGCTTTCCATCAGTATATTGCTTGTTTCTATGAATTTGGGACTGAACATCTTCTAACATACAGAACTCCACACACTGGGAACCAAGAGGATCACCCTCTAGGACCCCTCAGGGAGACTACATTCTCCCTCCATTACAACGTCGTCACCGCCACCATCTCCCAGTCCCTCCCCCTTTTTCCTTTTTCCTCTTTACTTTTTTTCATTTTGGTTTTTTTTTCCTTCTTCTTTGGGATTTTTGGCCTTTTATTTTTTACTACTTTGTTTTAAAATTTGTTTTTCATTTTAGTGGTCCTTTTTTATTTTGTTTTGATCTTCATTTTCATTTTCTGGTCTCAGACCTCGTCCGAATCATCTAGGCTGATTTACTTAGGTGGTGATTAATAGCTTGACTCAGCCGCCTCATACACCCACTCTGCCCTGAGCAAAATGACTAGAGGGAAGAACTTTACCACAAAAGAAAGATTCAGAAACAGCGCTCTCTGCCACACAGTCACAGAATATGGATTACAATTCAATGTCAGAAAGCTAATTCAGAAGCAAATTATAAAGCTACTGGTGGCTCTGGAAAATAGCATGAAGGACTCTAGAGACTTTGGTACTGCAGAATTGAGATCTAATCGGGCCAAAATTAAAAATAAATTAAATGATATGCAATCCAAACTGGGTGTCCTAACGGCTAGGGTTAATGAAGTGGAAGGACGGCCTGGTTCTCAGACTGAAACCCACAGTCTTGCCACTGCCCAGGTTCCTCTGTCTGCTGGGGTGAGAGGCTCAGCTTTCCTCAGGGAAGGGTCCAGTGGACAGCTGC
The DNA here is from genome assembly GCA_017311455.1 of Otocyon megalotis megalotis. Taxonomy (NCBI): domain Eukaryota; kingdom Metazoa; phylum Chordata; class Mammalia; order Carnivora; family Canidae; genus Otocyon; species Otocyon megalotis. The sequence goes on from JAEUCK010009175.1 coordinate 9,738, forward strand.
ACTCAAGGAACTGTGGTGCCCCAGAGGCCCTCCAGTGCCCACAGTTTGTGGGGAGACAGGTTTGAACTCCTTCCATCTTGAAGCTAGAAGCTCCTTCTAGGAGGACCTGAGCCTCAGAACTCAGGCCAGCTCATTTCTCTTATGCCACATATAACCTCTGGGGAGGCAGGGTCTCACAGGCCTCTGGGAGAGGGAGGCCTAATGGTGAGCATATTCAGGGAGAGGTTTGTCCTCAGAGGAAAGTAGCCTGTTTCCCTTGGTGCCGCCACCACTCCTGAGACACCTGTTCCTACTCCCTGTGGTGAGAAGCTAGATGCCAGGGGGAACTCCAGGAAGGCCTAGGTCCCCTACAGGTGCACAGCGCCTACCTAGGCCCCTCCAAACTTCCTGAGAAGCTGGCTTCTCAAGCCCTTCCTGGAGACAGCAGTGGAAAGCTGCCCCACGGGGCCCTTGGGCCCAGGGTTCAGGACAGAGTTCCTTTGGGTCCTTGACTGGCCTAAAGTGGGGCCAGGGCCTACCTCCTAACCGGGAGAGGCTAGCTGAAAGTTTCCCTCAGGGAACTCTAATTCCTCATCTTTCAGGAGGTCGCAGGGCCATTTCATCTCCACAACCACTTTGAGAGGTTGTGCTAACTCACCTCGGTGACAGATTCGTGGTCACTGCAGACCAGAAAAGCTGCTTTCTCAGTGAAAAGTACCTGGTCTCTGCCCTTGACCCTGCCCACCGATGGTGGAGCTTGCTGCTAACCTCCCTCAGATGTGAGGGTGAGCACGATGAAATGTTCCCTCCAGGAGGGCCCAGTTCTCAGACTGAAGCCCAGTGTCTTGCTACTATCCAGGCTCCTCTGTCTGCTGTGCTGAGATATTCGACTTTCCTCATGGAAGGCACCTGTGGAGAGCTGCACTCGAGGAACTGGTGTCCCAGAGGCCCTACACCACCTTTGGACTGCTCCACCAAAGATTCAGGGAAGACAGGTTGAAACTCCATTGAATAGCTAGCCTTCTGAGAAGGCCTGGGCCTCAGAACTGGGGCCTTCTCATTTCTATTAGGGCCCCACAGCTGCTGGGTAGGCAGGGTCTCACAGGCCCTGAGAGAGGTCTAGTGGTGAGCATAGTCAAGGAGTGCTTTGTCTTCAGTGGCAAATGGCCTGCTTTCCCTTGGCACAGGCACCACTGCTGAGACACTTGTTCTACCTCCCTGAGGTGCGATGCTAGTCACACTGTGCACTCCAGGAACGCCTATGTCACTTACAGGTGAACAGGGCCTTCCAGGCCCCTCCAAACTTCCTGAAGAGCTGGCTTCTTAAGTCTTTCCCGGAGAGGCCCAGACAGCTGCTTTCATGTGACCCTTGGGCACAGGGTTCAGGACAGTGAGTGCCGTTGGGTCTCTGCCCTAGGGTGGAGCCAGGGCATACCTCCCAACCAAGTAGAGGCTATCTGAAAGTTTCATTAAAGAAATACTCATTCCTCAGCGTTCAGTAGGTACAATGGTTTTTCACCTCCACACCAACTGTGGAGAAGGTGTGCTAACTCACTCCGGTGAAGACTCGTTGTAAGCTGCAGGCCAGGAAATCTGCTTTCTCACTGAAAAGTACCTGGCCTCTCCACTTTGCCTCCACCACCAAGGCTGAAGCTAGCTGTTAACCTCCCTCAGGTGTGAGGGCAATTTTAAAGTTTCTATCGGGGACTGCTTGGTTCTCAGTCTGAAGGCCACAGCCTTGCACTACCCAGTCTCCCCTGCTGGGGTGAGAGGTTCGACTTTCCTCATGGAAAGCAACAGTGGAGTGCTGCACTCGAGGAACTGTGGTGTCCCAGAAGCCCTCCTGCGCTTTGAACTGGCCCTCCAAACCTTCCGGGGAGACAGTTTGAACTCCCTTCATTGAGAAGCTAGCCTTCTGGGAAGGCCTGAGCCTCAGAGCATCAGGCCAGCTCATTTACACTGCGCTCCCATGGCTGCTGTGCAGGCAGTGTCTCACAGGCCTCTGGGAGGGCTTACTGGTGAACTTAGTCATGGAGAGCTTTGTACTCACAGGAATGTAGCCTGCGTTCCCTCCGCACCAGGACAACTGCTGACACCTGTTCCAACTCCCTGAGGTGAGAGGATAGCCACAAGGGGGCACTACAGGAAAGCCTAAGTCTCCTGGAGGTGGACAGGGCCTTCCAAGGAGATGGCTAGGAGATGGCTTCTCAAGCCATTTCAGGAGAGACCAGTGGAAAGGTGCCTTCATGGTACCCTTGGGCCCAGGGTTCAGGAGAATGAGGGCCATTGGGTCTCCTGCCTAAGGTGAAGCCAGACCATAAATACCACCTGGGAGGGGCTAGCTGAATATTTCCCTCAAGGAATAATAATAGTTCTTCAGTGTTCAGTATGTCGCATGGTCTTTTCACCTCCACACCAACTTTGGAGAGGGTGTGGCAGTGTCAGACTTGTTGTAAGCAGAAGGCCAGGAAAGCTGCTTTCTCAGTGAAAAGTATCAGGCCTCTCCACTGGTCCTCCCCCACCAAGGCTGGAGCTAGCTGCTAACCTCTCTGAGCTGTGAGGGCTCATTGAAAGGTTCCCTCAGGGAGGGCTTGGTTCTCAGACTGAAGCCCCCAGCCTTGCCACTGCCCAGGCTCATCTACTAGGCTGACAGGTTCAACCTTCCTCACAGCCGGGGCCAGTGGAGAGCAGCACTCAAGTAGCTGTGGTATCTCAGAGGCCCTACAGTGCTTTTGGACCACCCCTCCAAACATTCTGGGGAGAAAGGTTTAAGCCCTTCATTGAGAAGTTCTCATTCTGGGAAGGCCGAAGCCTCAGAGCTCAGGCCAGCTCATTTCCATTGCACCCCCACTGGTCCTGGGTAGTCAGGGTCTTACAGGCCTATAAGAGAAGCCTAGTGTGAGCTTAGTATGGGAAAGCTGCTGTGAGGAAGGGGGTTAAAATAGGCATTCACTAGATAAATCCAGTTCTGGGATCCATACAATTCCCCACCCCGGGGTGGGGCTGGAAAAGAGGTAAATATTGATCATGAACTTGTCCAGGATATTAAGGGGAAAAGGAAAACAATGGGCAGAACTTCCTTTGGCATGTTCAACACTTTTTTCTTTCTTTTTCCTTTTGTTTTCTTTTTGGTTTGCTTTATTTAGTTTGTTTTTCTAGTCCAGGTATTTGAGGGTACCTGACTGTCTCCATGTGACCCTTGATTGGTGGGAGTCATGAGTTCCAGCCAGCACCATGTCTGTTGGATGGGTGTAGAGATCACTTGAAACTAGAAAGCTTTTGGACGCCTGGGTGGCTTGCCTGTTGAGGCTCTCTCTTTGGCTCCAGGTGTAATTCTGGGAGTGCAGAGGTAGAGTCCCACATTGGGCTCCCTGCGATGAGCCCACTTCTCCCTCTGCCTAGGTCTCTGCGTCTCTCTTTCTCTCTCTGTTTCTCATGAATAAGAGAATTTTAAAAAATCTTAATCAATCAATCAATCACAATAAAAATCTTTGAAAAACAAAAGGGACCACAGAGGAGAAGAAGTAAGAACTATCACCTGGGATCATTAAGCAGTCATAGGAACACATAAACAGTGGTGGCAGTGGATAGGACCCTGAGGGTGACCAGTCTAGATGCTATGGCACTTTAACCATTTCTGGGACCAGTAGGGACCTTTCAAAAACTTCACCCTCCGATCCAGACAAGAGAGGGCACAAGCTCCTCCAGCAAGAATTTCTCTGATTAAAGGTGACTCTTACCACGTTAGCGTCACCAATTGACAATGCACTTTAAAGGGTTTCATTTCCAAGCCTGTCTCTCGGCCTTCTTACCTGTCTGAATCCCTGATCCCACTTCACAACATCCACCCACCCCGGGATGAACAATTCCCGGGATGTACAATTCCCTGTACATCCTACATCCTGAGCATTATAAAGGCTCCTGAGGAGACACCAACAAGAGAGAAATCAAGCAAGTCATGCGACTTGGAAAGCTGGACAGACATCAGGCTGGTCAAAAGCATTGACTGAACATCAGAAACTTGAAAAGGTTTTTTTCAAGGGAATCCTTCCTGAGTTGGCTAAACTATGTGCATTCCCGGTATTTCCTCCACTCACTGCTCAGAGGGCATCTGAGCAGAAGGCCACACAGCAGGAGAGAGGTCATGGGTGAAGACCTCATTTTGGTTTTTCAAGGACATGTATTTCAGGGCACGTGGCTGTGGCTCAGTTGGAGGAGCCTGTGCCTCCACACAGAATTGGTGTGTGTCCTGAGGGCCAGTACTGCATCAGATAGGGCTTGAACTCACAACCCTGCCTGAGATCAAGAGTTGAGTGCTCTTCTGACTGAGCTGGCCAGGTGCTCCTGCCATTTCATTTTTTCAAGAAACCTGGGATCATAGCTCAGAGTCACCATTTGTCTGGTGAGTCCGTTCCACCACCCCCCCCCCATGCGGAGGTGTCACATGTCTGGCTGGTTCATGTTTATCCATGTTCCTCCTTTTAGTAGACAGAAGGTGGCTTGTGAAACAGCCAGTGACTATGTCCAATGAAACTGAGGATTTCCCTTGGAAAGTGGGTGCAAGAGGGAGGACAGGGCAATGGAAAACCAGTAAGCTGTTGGCATTGCCTTAGACGAAAGACTGTGCTTTCTAGGCCCTCACCCAGGGTGGATGAGTCAGAACTGTCCCCTGTCAGGCCTCCCTTAGTCCTTTGCCCTTATCATTCCATGCCTGTGTTTGGCCTCTGAACCCTAAGATACCACTGTCACGTGTTTAAGTCCCCCTCAGACTCAGAAGGCCACCCCATGCCACGCCCTCCCAGATACACCCCCACCCCAGGAAGGCATTAGAGTGAGATATCATCCTCATGATTCCCAAAGGGTTTATTGGAGTTTCCTGAGTTAGGAAACCAGGAGGGAACTCATTTGGCCCCCAGACAAGGTGAGTCTTCAGACCTCCTCTTTCCTTTTCCCTATCCCCTTCCCTTTCCCTCTCTCTCCCTCTCTCTCTTCCCTTCCCCTCCCCTTCCCCCCCACAGTTTGAAAGCTGCAGCCTGAGGGTTGGGGGAGTTGAAGAAAGCCATTCAATGGAGGGAAGTCCCAGGCTCTGACTTTAACAACAACCTTATGCATTTGAATGAAATGATTGAATGGGGCCCTTCGGGATGGATCACCCTGAACCTCCCTTCAGCTGCCCCAATCCCTTCCGACCCTGAGTCCTCCAGTGGATTTAGAAATGGAAGGCTGGATGTGAGTGTGTGTGTGTTTATCTGTATGCGCCCGCTGAGGGTGGTGGGGCATGTTCACGCTGGCTCCTGCAACTCCATTCAATCTGGGAATATTCTGTTGTTTCTGCTGAGTTGTCAGTTGCTGTGATGAGCCAAGCTAAACTCCCATTGTCTAGTTCTTAAAAAGCCCGATTCTCCTGTTTTCTTGGTGAATGGACTGACCCATACCCTCCCATCCCGCCAGACCCCTTGTACAAATACTTCCACTTGAAGAGTTCTTTCACCTGGTCCAGAAAACAAACAACAGCCACCCACACCCACCCCATTGCCACAGGTACACAACCAACAAAACAAGAATCCAGCTGGCCTCCTTCTGCCTCAGTATACTGTAGAAGGTCACTCTCTTAGATATGCCTTAAGCTCAATGACTTAATGCTGTCTCCCTTTCTCTGGCACAGTTCCGTCCCCCATTAGGCCCATATGATAACTGCATGACCACACTGCTCATGTGAGATGGAAACAATATGCTGAAGTGACCAGATGGAACACTGTCCATTTGAAAGGACCTACTTGCCAAGGCATCCATAAACATTCACATGCTCTGATGAAATCATTGCTCTGGAAACTCCAGCATCTATAGCCGATCTTGTCCATGTTCTTTTAACCTTTACTCGCCCCCTGTTCACCTGATATTTTGCCTGATTGCTCACGGAGAAATTAGAGCCCATGCCGCAAGAGCTGAATCTGAATCCTCTGCTCACCCAGAAGACAGAAAAGAATATGCAAGGCCTGCACCCATCTTATCCTTCTCCACCACAACAGAAGAAAATATGGTCTGCCCTCCCTCCTCCTGACAAAGTCAAATCTGAGATAAGACTTGGATATAAACGAAACTGGAATACTTTTTTGGACTATAGACACTTTTAAAAAGCCTCAGCAGCAAAGAAATACACACAAAACACCCCCCTCCCATGCCCCTGGAAGGTGCCTTGGAGGGGAGTGAATGGCATTCTTATCTTCAAGGACAGGAAGTTGAGCATGAGAATGAGAATTCTGGACAAATGGACCCTGTTATTAAAAAAGAAAGAAAAAGAAAGAAAAAGAAAGAAGAAAGAAAGAAAGAAAGAAAGAAAGAAAGAGAGAGAGAGAGAAAGAAAGAAAAAGAAAGAAAGAAAGAAAGAAAGAAAGAAAGAAAGAAAGAAAGAAAGAAAGAAATCCTTATGTTCTTTTAGTCTCCCCACATAGTTGAATTACTCTTTCACAATCTCTTCTCCTTGTTCAGCCCAATAGACAAGCACTAAGGGTTTGCCACTCCTTGGGGTCTTTGTTTGCTCAGGAGGGCTCTGCCACATGAAGCTTGGGGGGGGGGACTCCTCTGCTCCTTTTCCCCATTCCTCTGATGATGTCAAGGTCATCCTTGGGTTGGGGGGTGGGGGGCAGCCGCTGACAGGGTGGAGGTCAAGGTGGTGCCCCAGGGATGCTGTCCTTCCAGCATCTTTGGAATCGACCTCCTTCGTGGCCTTGCTCCCTTCAGAGTGCTGCCCCACTGGCTCTCAGCCACCATCTCAAGAAATGCCCTGGATAGGGGTGATGCCTTTGCAAGTGGCACATCCTCTTACCAGAGGACCCAGCGGTTAGTCCTGGGGGACCCAGAGAGGTGAAAGCAGAGGGCTGTAGTGTCTCTGAATCCTCAGCCTGTCTAGCTTGTTGAGGTCGTATGTACACCCATCTGACACAGTGGTTATAGAGTTGTCACCAAAATGTAGCTCCTTTAATATTGAGAAGTTTTCACTCTTTTATGTAGATAAAGACTGGATAAAAATGAATATAAAAACCTTGCTGTTCTGGGCAGGTAAAGAAAAAAAAAAAAACATTGTCTTTTCTTCTCTGTTCGTAATCTCTTATCAAGAGTAGACTACCAATGCAAAAAAACCCTGGCATTTTAACAGAGAGAAGAGCCAAATCTCAATGTTAAACCTATACTTGTAAAACTCTCTTCTCCCAATCTCAGTCCACCCTGACCACGCATAGAATTCCTTTTCAAAAAGTCTCCTTCAGAAACCCCTTCTACAACGTTCTTTTTCATTCAGAGTCAGTCTTAATTTTTCTTTCTCTAAATAGACAGGTTCTGGGATACCTGGGTGGCTCAGTGGTTGAGCCTCTGCCTTCAGCTCAGGGCGTGATCCTGGAGTCCCTGGATGGAGTCCCATATCAGGCTCCTTGCATGGAGCCTGCTTCTCCTGTCTCTGCCTCTGTCTGTGTCTCTCATGAATAAGTAAATAAAATCTGTAAAACAAAACTAGGGACACCTGGGTGACTCCCCAGTTGGGCCCCTGCCTTAGGCTCAGGGTGTGATCCTGGGGTCCTAGGATCAAGTCCCACATCAGGATCCCTGCTGGGAGTCTGCTTCTCCCTTTGCCTATATCTCTGCCTTCTTTCTCCCATGAATAAATAAAATCTTTAAAAAAAAAATAGCCAGGCTCATTTCAGAACAAAATATTTTCTTCTCCCTCGACAGAAAATGTATTCTCATGCCTTGTACCTCTTCTACACATCTCCTACCTTCTCACGCACAGAGTTGTTTTCTAGCAGTCTTGATTCCATGTGACAGGCTTTTTAAAAATTGTATTTATTTACATTTTTAGAAAGAGAGCACTTGTGTGAAGGGGGAGAGGGAGGGAGAGAGAAAGAGAATCTTTTTTTTAAAGATTTTTAAAAATTTATTCATGAGGGAGAGGAAGAAAGAGAGAGGCAGAGACATAGGCAGAGGGAGAAGCAGGCTCCCTGCAGGGAGCCAGATGTGGGAATGGACCCACGTGATCAGGAGACAGGGAAGGGGGAGGGGAGGTGGAGGCAGAGGGGGCAGGGGAGCCACCAGCAAGTCCTGAAGAAGATTTAAAGGTTTTATTTTATTTATTTTTTTATTTTTAAAGATTTCTTTATTTATTCATGAGAGACACAGGGGCCTGACGCGGGACACGACCCCAGGACCCAGGCATCATGCCCGGAGCCGAAGTCAGACGCTCAACCACTGAGCAACCCAGGCATCCTCTTTTCCTTTTTCTTATTTGTCACCTTCCACCCTTCCACCTCCACCACCACCTCCTTTATCTCACTCTCCTGTCTTTTCCTCCTGCAATCCAGGCTTTGACTCTGGTTGCCTTTAGCCCTCTGGAAGAGGTGGAGAAGGAGGCAGTGAGTTGGGCATCGGTTCTGGTGCTTGTGGATTTTGGATTTCTGGTGTCCACCTGGCCTGCTTTCCCCCTCTTCTTCATGATTTTGACTATTGAGAAGTGGAGGGTCGGGTCAGGTGTGTAAAATTTTGGTCTATCCTTCTCTCTGGACCAACTCTTGGGTCCCGTCCCACAACGCATCTTTCTGATGGTATGACCTAGAAGTCCGAATGTAGGGAATTTCTTTTTTTCTTTTGTCTTTTTTTTTCTGTAAGATTTTATTTATTTGTGTATTCATGAGAGAGAGAGAGGCAGACATCTAGGCAGAGGAAGAAGCAGGCTCAATGTAGGGAGCCCGATGTGGGGCTCGATCCTGGATCCCGGGATCAGGCCCTGAACCAAAGGCAGACGCTCAACCACTGAGCCACCCAGGCATCACGTATATAAGGAATTTCATCCTATATCATGGGAACTTGTAAAACGTTGGGGATCGTCTTTAACTTTCTGAGCCCAGTTTTTACCCACGCCTGCCTTTCAACTCACGAGCTAGAGTTTCTTTACAAACAGATGTCAGCAATAGCATCCAGAGGCAGAGGAAACCTGTCCTGCATAGAACGCATAGGGACACGTAGACACAAACAAGATGCCAACAAACTCTAGCCTTTGTCTCACTCCTATTTGTGGAGAGGTCATGAAAGACCCCGATGTTCCAGTCTCCCCCTTTGATGAAAACAACTCCCATTGCCAGGTAGCATGACCTGGTCTGGATCCCAGCCATCAGTTGTTTTCCATTTCCAGTCAGAACAGGGCCAGATCGATGCAAAGATACCAAAAGCTGCAGCAACCAACCAACTCAAGGAACACCAGAGTATCTGAGCATTGGTTCCTCCCCAAAAGTCGGGGCTTTCATGATGGAACCATATGTGAGAGGCTAGTTGAAAGTTGTATCATTTTGATACAACTAGTTGAAAGTTGCATTCAAGGAATGCTTGTGTCTGAGACTTAAGCACAGTGAAGCAGTTGTGAGAGGTTTGTATCCTTGCATAAAGGAAGGGTTGATGCTCAGAGGTAAGACAAGACCTTAATTTTTTATTAGTGTTCAATTTACCAACATACAGAATAACACCCAGTGCTCATCCCGTCAAGTGTGTCCCCCTCAGTGCCCGTCACCACTCACCCCCACCCCCGCCCTCCTCCCCATCCACCACCCCTAGTTCTTTTCCCAGAGTTGGGAGTCTTTATGTTCTGTCTCCCTTTCTGATATTTCCCACACATTTCTTCTCCCTTCCCTTATATTCACTTTCACTATTATTTATATTCCCCAAATGAATGAGAACATACACTGTTTGTCCTTCTCCGATTGACTCACTTCACTCAGCATAATACCCTCCAGTTCAATCCACGTTGAAGCAAATGGTGGGTATTTGTCGTTTCTAATGGCTGAGTAATATTCCATTGTATACATAAACCACATCTTCTTTATCCATTCATCTTTCGATGGACACCGAGGCTCCTTCCACAGTTTGGCTATTGTGGACATTGCTGCTAGAAACATCAGGGTGCAGGTGTCCCGGCGTTTCATTGCATCTGTATCTTTGGGGTAAATCCCCAACAGTGCAATTGCTGGGTCGTAGGGCAGGTCTATTTTTAACTCTTTGAGGAACCTCCACACAGTTTTCCAGAGTGGCTGCACCAGTTCACATTCCCACCAACAGTGTAAGAGGGTTCCCTTTTCTCCGCATCCTCTCCAACATTTGTGGTTTCCTGCCTTGTTAATTTTCCCCATTCTCACTGGTGTGAGGTGGTATCTCATTGTGGTTTTGATTTGTATTTCCCTGATGGCAAGTGATGCAGAGCATTTTCTCATGTGCATGTTGGCCATGTCTATGTCTTCCTCTGTGAGATTTCTCTTCATGTCTTTGCCCATTTCATGATTGGATTGTTTGTTTCTTTGGTGTTGAGTTTAAGAAGTTCTTTATAGATCTTGGAAACTAGCCCTTTATCTGATACGTCATTTGCAAATATCTTCTTCCATTCTGTAGGTTGTCTTTGAGTTTTGTTGACTGTATCCTTTGCTGTGCAAAAGCTTCTTATCTTGATGAAGTCCCAATAGTTCATTTTTGCTTTTGTTTCTTTTGCCTTCGTGGATGTATCTTGCAAGAAGTTACTGTGGCCGAGTTCAAAAAGGGTGTTGCCTGTGTTCTCCTCTAGGATTTTGATGGAATCTTGTCTCACATTTAGATCTTTCATCCATTTTGAGTTTATCTTTGTGTATGGTGAAAGAGAGTGGTCTAGTTTCATTCTTCTGCATGTGGATGTCCAATTTTCCCAGCACCATTTATTGAAGAGACTGTCTTTCTTCCAATGGATAGTCTTTCCTCCTTTATCGAATATTAGTTGACCATAAAGTTCAGGGTCCATTTCTGGGTTCTCTATTCTGTTCCATTGATCTATGTGTCTGTTTTTGTGCCAGTACCACACTGTCTTGATGACCACAGCTTTGTAGTACAACCTGAAATCTGGCATTGTGATGCCCCCAGATATGGTTTTCTTTTTTAAAATTCCCCTGGCTATTCGGGGTCTTTTCTGATTCCACACAAATCTTAAAATAATTTGTTCTAACTCTCTGAAGAAAGTCCATGGTATTTTGATAGGGATTGCATTAAACGTGTAAATTGCCCTGGGTAACATTGACATTTTCACAATATTAATTCTGCCAATCCATGAACATGGAATATTTTTCCATCTCTTTGTGTCTTCCTCAATTTCTTTCAGAAGTGTTCTATAGTTTTTAGGGTATAGATCCTTTACCTCTTTGGTTAGGTTTATTCCTAGGTATCTTATGCTTTTGGGTGCAATTGTAAATGGGATTGACTCCTTAATTTCTCTTTCTTCAGTCTCATTGTTAGTGTATAGAAATGCCACTGATTTCTGGGCATTGATTTTGTATCCTGCCACGCTACCAAATTGCTATATGAGTTCTAGCAATCTTGGGGTGGAGGTTTTTGGGTTTTCTATGTAGAGTATCATGTCATTGGCGAAGAGGGAGAGTTTGACTTCTTCTTTGCCAATTTGAATGCCTTTAATGTCTTTTTGTTGTCTGATTGCTGAGGCTAGGACTTCCAGTACTATGTTGAATAGCAGTGGTGAGAGTGGACATCCCTGTCTTGTTCCTGATCTTAGGGGAAAGGCTCCCAGTGCTTCCCCATTGAGAATGATATGTGCTGTGGGCTTTTCGTAGATGGCTTTTAAGATGTCGAGGAAAGTTCCCTCTATCTCTATACTCTGAAGAGTTTTGATCAGGAATGGATGCTGTATTTTGTCAAATGCTTTCTCTGCATCTAATGAGAGGATCATATGGTTCTTGGTTTTTCTCTTCATCATCATATGATGAATCACATTGATTGTTTTACGAGTGTTGAACCAGCCTTGTGTCCCGGGGATAAATCCTACTTGGTCATGGTGAATAATTTTCTTAATGTGTAGTTGGATCCTATTGGCTAGTATCTTGTTGAGAATTTTTGCATCCATGTTCATCAGGGATATTGGTCTGTAATTCTCCTTTTTGGTGGGGTCTTTGTCTGGTTTTGGAATTAAGGTGATGCTGGCCTCATAGAACGAATTTGGAAGTACTCCATCTCTTTCTATCTTTCCAAACAGCTTTAGTAGAATAGGTATGATTTCTTCTTTAAACGTTTGATAGAATTCCCCTGGGAAGCCATCTGGCCCTGGGCTCTTGTGTCTTGGGAGGTTTTTGATGACTGCTTCAATTTCCTCCCTGGTTATTGGCCTGTTCAGGTTTTCTATTTCTTCCTGTTCCAGTTTTGGTAGTTTGTGGCTTTCCAGGAATGCGTCCATTTCTCCTAGATTGCCTAATTTATTGGCGTATAGCTGTTCATAATATGTTTTTACAATCGTTTGTATTTCCTTGGTGTTGGTAGTGATCTCTCCTTTCTCATTCATGATTTTATTAATTTGAGTCTTCTCTCTCTTCTTTTTAATAAGGTTGGCAAATGGTTTATCTATCTTATTAATTCTTTCAAAGAACCAACTCCTGGTTCTGTTGATCTGTTCCACAGTTCTTCTGGTCTCAATTTCGTTGAGTTCTGCTCGAATTTTAATTAACTGTCTTCTTCTGCTGGGCGTAGGGTCTCTCTGCTGTTTTATTTCAAGCTCCTTTAAGTGTAAGGTTAGCGTTTGTATTTGAGTTCTTTCCAGTTTTTGAATGGATGCTTGTATTGCGATGTATTTCCCCCTTAGGACTGCTTTTGCTGCATCCCAAAGATTTTGAACGGTTGTATCTTCATTGTCATTAGTTTCCATGAATCTTTTTAATTATTCCTTAATTTCCTGGTTGACCCTTTCATCTTTTAGCAGGATGGTCCTTAACCTCCACGTGTTTGACGTCCTTCCAAACTTTTTCTTGTGATTCAATTCCAATTTCAAGGCATTATGGTCTGAGAATATGCAGGGGACGATCCCAATCTTTTGGTATCGGTTCAGACCCGATTTGTGTCCCAATATGTGGTCTATTCTGGAGAAAGTCCATGTGCACTTGAGAAGAATGTGTATTCAGTTGAGTTTGGATGTAAAGTTCTGTAGATATCTGTGAAATCCATCTGGTCCAGTGTCTCATTTAAAGCTCTCGTTTCTTTGGAGATGTTGTGCTTAGAAGACCTATCGAGGGTAGAAAGAGCTAGATTGAAGTCACCAAGTATAAGTGTATTATTATCTAAGTATTTCTTCACTTTGTTATTAATTGGTTTAAATATTTGGCAACTCCCACATTCGGGGCATATATATTGAGGATTGTTAAGTCCTCTTGTTGGATAGATCCTTTAAGTATGAGATAGTGTCCCTCTTCATCTCTCACTACAGTCTTTGGGGTAAATTTCAGTTTATCTGATATAAGGATGGCTACCCCTGCTTTCTTTTGAGGACCATTTGAATGGAAAATGCTTCTCCAACCTTTTATTTTCAGGTTGTAGGTGTCCTTCTGCCTAAAATGAGTCTCTTGTAGACAGCAAATAGATGGGTCCTGCTTTTTTATCCAGTCTGAAACCCTGCGCCTTTTGATGGGGTCATTAAGCCCGTTCACGTTCAGAGTTACTATTGACAGATATGAGTTTAGTGTCATCATGATATCTATTCAGTCCTTGTTTTTGTGGATTGTTCCACTGAACTTCTTCTTAAAGGGGAATTTAAGAGTCCCCCTTAAAATTTCTTGCAGAGCTGGTTTGGAGGTCACATATTCTTTCAGTTCCTGCCTGTCTTGGAAGCTCTTTATCTCTCCTTCCATTTTGAATGAGAGCCTTGCTGGATAAAGTATTCTTGGTTGCATGTTCTTCTCATTTAGGACCCTGAATATATCCTGCCAGCCCTTTCTGGCCTGCCAGGTCTCTGTGGAGAGGTCTGCTGTTACCCTGATACTCCTCCCCATAAAAGTCAGGGATTTCTTGTCTCTTGCTGCTTTAAGGATCTTGTCTTTATCTTTGGAATTTGCAAGCTTCACTATTAAATGTCGAGGTGTTGAACGGTTTTTATTGATTTTAGGGGGGGATCTCTCTATTTCCTGGATCTGAATGCCTGTTTCCCTTCCCAGATTAGGAAAGTTTTCAGCTAGGATTTGTTCAAAAACATATTCTGGCCCTCTGTCCCTTTCGGCGCTCTCGGGAACCCCAATTAAACGTAGGTTTTTCTTCCTCAGGCTGTCGTTTATTTCCCTTAATCTGTCTTCGTGGTCTTTGAATTGTCTCTTTTTTCCTCAGTTTCCCTCTTTGCCATCAACTTGTCTTCTATGTCACTCACTCGTTCTTCCACCTCGTTAACCCTCATCGTTAGGACTTCTAGTTTGGATTGCATCTCATTCAATTGATTTTTAATTTCTGCCTGATTGGATCTAAATTCTGCAGTCATGAAGTCTCTTGAGTCCTTTATGCTTTGTTCTAGAGCCACCAGTAGCTGTATAATAGTGCTTCTGAACTGGCTTTCTGACATTGAATTGTAATCCAGATTTTGTAACTCTGTGGGAGAGAGGACTGTTTCTGATTCTTTCTATTGAGGTGAGGTTTTCCTTCTAGTCATTTTGCTCAGTGCAGAGTAGCCAAAAACAAGTTGTATTGGGAAAAGGAGAATAAGAGAGGAGAGAAAGAAGGAAAGAAAGAAGAAAAAGAAAAAAGGAAAAGGGAAGAAAAGAAGGAAAAAAGAGAAGAAAAAGGGAAAGAAAAAGAAAGGTGAAAAAAAGGGGGGGTGGGGGAAGCAATCAGGAATCAAAAAGAAAAAAAAAAAAAACCCCACAGAGGAGTATCTTCAGATTCTGTATACTTAAGTCCCTTGACTTCCCCTGGAACTTGTATCATTTTGTATTCCCACACTAATATATGAGAGTTATAATTGATCCACAGCCTGACCATCTCTTGGCATTGTCACTCTTTAGGATTTTTAGTCATTCTTGTGGGTGTGTCATGGTACCTGTCACAGTTTTATTTTTTTTTATTTTTTTTTTAATTTTTATTTATTTATGATAGTCACAGAGAGAGAGAGAGAGAGAGAGAGGCAGAGACATAGGCCGAGGGAGAAGCAGGCTCCATGTACTGGGAGCCCGATGTGGGATTCGATCCCGCGTCTCCAGGATCGCGCCCTGGGCCAAAGGCAGGCGCCAAACCGCTGCGCCACCCAGGGATCCCCTGTCACAGTTTTAATTTGCATTTCCCAGATGATTAAATGTTGGTGTCTTTTTATGTACTTTCATGCCATTCGTATATCTTTCTTTAGACAAATGTCTGTTCAAAATATTTTTAAGTCAGGTTACTCTCTTCTTACTCAGCTGTAAGAATTATTTATTAGATATCATTTGGGAATATTTTTTCCCAATCTGTGGCTTGCCTTCTTAGTTTCTTAACAA